>BMAV01002431.1:0-47969 GCA_019973955.1 Trichonephila inaurata madagascariensis | reverse complement strand
CCCTGGGAAGAGTCGTCAAAGAGGACGCATCGTTCAAGATTTTTAAATAATATAATATTAGCTTTAGGAATAGCCTCTGTCTCAAGTGGCTGAACTAAGTGGCTTTCTGAATTTAGTCCTGACTAAATCTTTTCTTCTTGTTTCTACACAAGTTACTCCATCTAATATTTATGCAGAAAATAAAACCTTGATTGTGAAAGAATTTCAAAATTACATTTTATAATAGTTTTTTTTGTAAATATTTCAATGTAAGGAGTGATTAGCCCCATTACATTGGCACTAAATACATGACGGAATTTTATGCACTAAAAAAATTAATTTAAGAGATGTTTGCAATTTTTAGTGTACTTTGTGTGTTCTTTTCTACAATGCTTTGGGAAACCCTTTTAAAAAAAAATCTCTTAACGGTGTGTGAGTGCTTTATTATTCCTTTGACAAATTTATAAAAAAATCGCAAAGGGAGACGGGAGTATAATCTCCCTTTTAAATTATAATTGTAATGTGCCTTAAATTTTTTTTCTTTCTAACTTTTATTGCAAAAAAATATTAAAAAGGACAAACTGTTTAGAACCCATAGTTTTTTTCTTTTCCCCGGGTTATTTGAGTCCACACGAAACCCCGATTCCCAAGCAATAAAAGAGTAAAATTTAAATTTTGTTTTATTTTAATTTTTTAAAAACATCAATACAAAAATTTATTTGTATCTAAGCAATTGTATATTGATAATTACCTTTTACAAAAAAAAAAACGTGTTTTAGGGGTATTTAAAAAAAGCTTTTTCCAGTTTAAAAAAATTTGGACCAAACCATCGTTTGTTGATAACGAGTAACATTTTACTTTTTCCCTCAGAGCTTGAATCGTTTGATTGTTTTTTCTCAACGACTGTTCCAGAAGCAAAAACGTATAAATTACTAACCCCCACAATCGTGCAGGTTGGGCTTGGGGGTATGACTGGTGGACAAATTTCCAGCCTCATCGTAACACTATAAACACGGTAACAGCCATATTGTGTGCTTAACAATGATGGATCTGTGCTACACCATGTTTTTTCAAAGGTTTTATTACACGTTTATTGTAATTTTTGATGTTTTTCAATTTACATTTGCGCATTGATGCTGGGGTTTTTCTGTTTCCAAAAAACACACAAACAGTTTCTGTTTTCAAGGGGTGGGACAGATGTTTTAAACGTAGCAAGATTTGTCTTTTCAGATTATCTAGCCTTCAAAACTACGGTGGGGTAACCTTGATACACCGTGAAAAAAGGGGTTTAAAAAGGGTTTTATGTATCACCGTAATAATTTGACCTTTTTGGTTTATGGAAAAACTCCAAAGCCCTAGGACGCCGCCCCCGAAGACTGCACTACATACCAATAAGTATTTAGACTCCCATGCAATGAAAATGAAGATTTCTGCTGTCCTGATCTACGTCACGCCTTCTGTACTTAAATATCATATAGGACAGGGATGTCAAACCCAAATGACCTTGCGGGCCACTTCGAAAAAATAACCTGGGGCCCCACATAAAAATATTATTTTTTTCGATTTGGAAAAAAAAAAAAAAACAAATTTGGGGGAAAAAAATTAAAAAAGAATGAATTTTATTATTGTTTTCTTTTTTTCATAATTGCATACATAGATAAAGGATAATGTTTATATAAAATTAAAAATGCAATGATCAAATAAAATGTTTTTGATATTACAGTTGCCATTTTCTTTTAAAATTCGGTATTTCTTTTTAATAAGGTTACAAATTTTTCTTTTTTTTTAACCGTCTTTAATTTTTTTTTAAACTTTAATAAACATCTGTTACTGCCCCTTTCTTTTTAAACCCCCAAAAAAAAGGAGGAGGGAAAAAAAAGTCGCACAACAAATTTTTCAAAAAATTCTTTTTAAAAAGGGTATGCATAATTTTAATTCCCAAATTTAAAAAAGTTTAAATTTTCTATAGTAAAATCAAATGTAATTTTTTTATAAATATAAATCTATTTTTTAAATTTTCTAAAAAAAAATTTTTTTCAAAAAAGGGTTTTATTTTTTAAAAAAAGAACAGGTAAATGCATTGTATATTTTATATATATGTAATAATTCCTTCTAAAACATCCTTTTAATTTAAAAATTTTTTCTAATATTTTTAAAAAAAGTTTTAAAATTTTTTGTTCGAGAATAAATTTAATCTTAATCGCAACCAACTAGCCAAAAACCCTTTTGTCCCCCATTTCCTTTTTCCAATCAGAACTACTTTTTACATAATAGCCGCGTTTGTCACTGCCGGTATGCAAAACCTGTGTTATCGTTTTTCCCCTTTTTCCCCCCCTTTTCCTTCATCAGGGAATCCCACCGTTTTCTTTTTGCCCCCGCCTTGTCCCCAATGTAAATAGCTGCAGCTCTCTTTGTCTTTTGTTGTGTCCTCCCCAAAATTTTGCTGTTGCTTTTTTCTCTTTTCCGTTTTTTTTTTAAACCCGCAAAAATTTGTTCGTCAACGTGAAGATGATCACAATTTTTCCCGCTTTTGGTTTTGCGTCAAAATAAAAAGATGAACGTCCACTTAAAAATATTTGTTTTAAACTCTGCTACAAAATATAAAAATTTCCCCGAAAAAATTTTTTAAAAAGAAAAAAAAAAATTTTAAAAATCTGATATTTTAAAATTTTTTTTAAAAAAAAGTCTCCCCATTTGGCACCACCTGATATAGATTTTAAGCATTGGCATTTCGTAAAGATTATGATGGTAGGATATCATAGAAATGGTCGAACCTTGAGGAAAATATTTTACAAGAGTTAAACATTCCAGATCGATCATAGCTCTTGTGATTAAAAAGTGGAAAGCGAGTGATGATTGTTGAAATGTGCTTCGACATGACAAACCCACAAGACTGAGAGTTAGAGACCATCGGGTGATATCCAAAAAAAAAAAATTAGAAAAGCGGCACCAGATAGAGTTGTTCTACATAGTCGAGGAGATTCAACCAGCATTCGGGACTGTTGTTTCGATAAATACCATTTGCAAGGAAGTACATTTGCTTGGTTTCATGGACACTGTTAATCATTTACACACTTGTGGAAAGCAGGAAGGTTAAGACTCCAGTTGCCTCAAGAGTATGTTTTACAAAAAATTGAATATGAATAAATTTTGTCTATCTCTTTCATAACAGGTGTCCAATTACTTATTGAGAGATAGTGTATATGTCTGACGGTTGGGAGGCTATTGCTCTCTGAAACTTTCAGAATTTTTCTTGTGTCTGATTCGAACAGCGCAGTGTGTGACCACAAATAACGCAATTAAAATGTTTTCGCACACGAGATTGCATTAAATGCTTTGACCTAACTGTTTCCGTAGTTAACGCTTATGAGACTCGTCTGGTTGATGGTTGGAAAATGAATGGCTCAGTATATTCAAATTTCACACACACCAAATTCTTTTTCTCAGTTTGTGAATGCCATTCCAGCAAGATATTCAAAGGTTTTTTACACAACACTTAGGTGAGTAGAAAGGATTATATTCAGCCGTAGTGGCAACACTGAATCCTGGTTCATTCGCTCTCCTTATTTACAGAAGGCTGTATTTATACGGTCTGTTATGTCTGTAAAAAATTTGGCTTTTATATGATTGTTCTTCTTGGTGTTGCATTTTTGAAAGCCAGAAGTATATTTAAATAAAATGTCATTAGTTTATGTATTGTATTCAATCATTAAAAAATTATTATGTTAGAAAACATGACAAAAAAATATAATAAAATTTCAGAAAAATGTTAAAAGTTTCTTTCGTATGTGATTTGAAATAGAAAAAGTGTTATTTAAAAAGTATTTCATTACTTTACACAGCGTTTCTCAAACTGTGGGTCACGACCCCCTTGGG
Organism: Trichonephila inaurata madagascariensis; assembly: GCA_019973955.1. Classification (NCBI taxonomy): domain Eukaryota; kingdom Metazoa; phylum Arthropoda; class Arachnida; order Araneae; family Nephilidae; genus Trichonephila; species Trichonephila inaurata. Next base: position 44,114 of record BMAV01002431.1, on the reverse strand, counting down.
GGGCGAGAGCTCACCTCGAAGCGAAAAGTCGGAAACTAAAGATTATTTAAAAAATTAATTTACTGAAAGCAAACAAACAAAATACTTTAATGATATAATAAAATACTTAATGATATAATAAAATATAAAATACACATTTACACTGATATAATACACTTATAAATGTGTAAGTACTGTACAATATATTTTATTATTAATTGAACAATACTAAGTTAAGAACAAATTTGATAACTATCAGTGGTCCCATGGGTTTTTATTAACACTTATCATGATAATTTGTAGGGTTTATAATTAATTCCTTGCCGATTAAAAGTTACGCGATTCCCTCGCCCATGCCACCATTTTCCATGAAGACGAACGTATTTTGATGTTTTTTAAGGGGAGGGGGAAAAGAGAAAAGGAATAAATAAGTAAATCCTCTGACATAAGTAAATCCTTCGCCAACACTGTAAAGGTCCTTTTATCACATTCCAAAGCCTTCGGAATAATTTTATGGATAGCACAGCACAGAAAAGATGATACTTCGGAAATAGGTATATATACGTCCAGAAAATTAATACTTTGACTGAGGAAGACGTTTATATACGTCGGTGGCACATAAGAGGTTAAAGTCGTATTGTAGCTTTAGTGTCAAAGTATAGTATTATTGAATTAAATACATTGTTATTGTATGGAGGGGGGGATGAAAATGATGATTGAATGTGGGTCACGATATTGAAAGTTTGAGAAGCCTGACTTTACAAATTTTTTTACTTCCAACAAAAAAAACCAGAACAAAATTCAATTATTTTGTGTTTCCCCGACTATTTTATAACATAATACAATCTAAATTTTTAGTTAAGTAATTGATTACAAAAAAAAATTAGATATTAAACTAGGGAAAAAGAAATAATTTTTGCATGTTTTAAAACCAAAAGAACTGAAGGGGTATACTTTATTTTCAAGTTAAATATTATGCCGGGAATATTATTTTTTGCAATGATCGAACATTTAAACTTATTTTGTATGAAACTTTGTTGCGAAACATTAAATTATAACCAATAAATCGATAAAAAATTTTTTAAGTATTCTTTTCAAAAATTAAAAAAAGGAAGACTTGAAATCGATTAAATTTTTTATATATCATCTTTTGAAAATTTTTGAAACTTTTATTAAATGTTTTAAAAACGATATATAATTGGATTTTCAAAAAGAACATAAAAAACGGCTCAAAGCGGAAAAAAACCCAACATCAATGCTTTCTTTTGTATTAAAAATAAGTTTTGAAAAATTCAAGATAATCAATGAGTAAAAATTTATCGAAAGGGAAATAAAAAGAAAATTTTTTTATATTTTTTTAAAAAGAAGAAACCTTAAGAAATGACAGAAAAAAAAATATTGAATATTGATTTTCCTGAATTTGTAATAAATTCGATGTCTCGGATAGGAAAACTATTTATTTTTTTCAGATTTCCCCAAATATAATTTTTTTGATAGTAAATAATGAAAGTAGTATTTTTTGATTATTTTTTTAATATATAAAAATAAGCATCAAACTGCCCATTAATATAAAAAAAATATTTAACAAGACAGAGATAGGGGAGAAAATCTTTAGTTACTTAAATTTTTTTTTCTTCCTATTTACATGAATATAAAGTTTTTATTATTATTATTATTACTTTAAAATTGAAAAACACTTTTAAAATTGTTATGTTTTAAGTTTGTATGTTTATAGAAAATTTATTGATTCAATCAAAGTATTTTATATCTTTTTAAAAAAACATTTAATCTAAATTTTTAAAAAAAAAAAAAAATTAAAAATGTTTGCAACTCAAAAAGTTTTTATTAAATAATATCATATCATTAGATACTGCTATGGGAATGAGTTATCAGGCTTGGGGGATATTTTTAATTACAGCTTCACATCATGTTTCATTTTAAAATAATTTTTTAATTCGTTAAATGATACCAGGAAAAATTTTCCTCATGGCTTTTTTATTTTGTGTCCTTTTTTCGGAAAGGTTTTCAAACGGTGCGAAAAGTTTTAAAAGATTGGGTCGGACTTTTTTCCGGACAGGATAACAATGATATTTAGTCAAAAAACAATGACATCAATAAAAGATTGGACAGTGTGTGATAAAAAAGTTGTATTTCCCAGTTAAAATTACATAACAGGTTGGAATTCTGTAAATTAATCTGGACGGAAAGTTTTGTTTTAAAGTCGAAGAAAATTTAATTTAAAAAAAAGGGAAAAAGCGAAAAAGTTCACCACATCTGTTGTGGAAAAAGAACAAAAAAATATGTTTCAAGATAAAAGAATTTCATGGGCCCGCCATCAGAAATATCTGAGTGATTCTGGTGTTTTGTCAGCAAAACAATCAAAATAATTTGCAGATGTACAATTAAAAAGGGAGAATTCCCAAAAAACGCCAATTTTAGCAATGCTAAAAGGGACTACAGTAGGCAATGAACAATAATTGGGCAAAGATTATTGGTCAAAGTTATATGAGGAACGAAACTAAAAAAATCGTTATTCAAATGATAGCCCAAAAAAATGTAAGACGTAGAATATCAGAAATGCTACATCCGACTGGGGGAAAATTTTCTACAAAACCAACTTAAAAAAATAACAATTTTAAAAAATGTCCCCAATTTCCCACCACCGTATATTTTATAATATAAAAAAAATTTTTTAAAATTTTTGGGGGTTTTTTTGTTTTGTGTAGTATTTTAAAATCAACAAGTAGAATTTTCAAAATTAAATTTAAAACGAATCAATGGAGGAAAAAGAATGTTAAAATGGGGAAAAAAAAAATCAAAAAATTAAGTTTTCGATAATATGGTGAACCACCTAACTTATGAGTCTTTTTTTACACGTGATATGGAGCCAAAAAGAATTTTTAAAATCCCTGAGGTGGTTTCAACTAAGCGTACACAAAGTCATTTATAAAAAATAAGCAGAAAAAAAAACAGCGATCGCCGGGCAATGATTTTCCACACATTTTAAAAAGGCGACATATCTTGGAGAAAGACAAACAAAAGAAGGAAATACTTCTGTTACAATGAAAGGAAAACATGAAAGTTCCTGTTAATAAGTGGGTAGGATTTCCCTGATGAAATATAGCTCTTGAAAGAATGGATCAGCTTCAAGCTCTAGACCTTCACTGATGTATTAATTTTTGTTTCGTATCAATCAAGATTGTCTATGATGTGCAATGGCACCCTAAGCAACAACTATGGGTATTTGTCCACTATGGTGTTTAATAATGCACTTTGAAAAGGTGTCGTTCTCCGACATAGCGTTTGACATCTAAGCGGTTATCATGGTTCCTTAAATTAAAGTGAAATTCGTCAGAAAACATCACTTAATGCGAATCAGCGCGCCAATCTTAAATCCATGCGCTCATTTTAGCGACAGGCACCAATGGTTTTGTGTGAGGATATCATGTATAATTGAGATTTTTGACATGCAGTCCATAGTGCAGCTGATGTCGACAAAAAGATGAAGCAGGCAATTATACACCTGTAACAGTGACAAATTAGCAGCCAATTCTCTAAATGAAGTTGTATGGTCAATCAGGGCTATGCAGACTAGATGTCTATCATTGCCCATTGACGTCATGTTTTAGGTTCACCGTGTGATTTCTGATATTCTCATCGGCTTCCACATTTGCATCCATGAGCTTCTGTGACGTGTACATATGCGTCTTAGGCCGAACAGAATAAATCTTCTTCATGAATGTTAATGATTTTAATTCCTCAAATTATTAAAATGTCCCCCTCCCCTCTCTTTCGTCTAAAAGGCATAATTTCGACTCTATAACATTTACCATCATATATTGAGATTTACTAAGCTATCATAAATGGAGATTCTTTAGCGGTTTAAATGTCCCTGCTCCCTCCATGCATCAGTGATAACTCCTAAACTCTAATAATTTACATACCATAATCTGTTTTACATTTCTGAAACATTCAACTCTATGACATCATTTTTTCATTGTGTTGTAATTTTAACAAGCATTAGTATGTATAGGGTTCCTAAAAATTTCCCTTGAACTTTGCACAATCAGATTCCTGGTTGAAGGTGCTTAAAGGATACTCAAATAACAGTATCTGTACGATTCATAGTTTACGAAAAGATACGGTAAACGATGATGAATGAATGATGTTGCAAAATGGTTCATTTTAGGGACCTACAACATTTCTGCGTTCCTGTACGTGATTGGCAGTATATAGCATATCTAGCCCTCTAGAGCATACATACGTGTCTGGTTCTATGGCTGCCACTGTCACCAGATCAAAAACTGATGGATTTTATCCTGTGGAGCAATCTCGAGAAATTGGTGTATCAGGAGCGTAATGACAACAGAAATGGATTTAGTTGCTCCTCTGCGTGTTGCTTGCATTTCGGTCGACATCACGCCGGTGCGACATGTGCACTCATTCATTCTCCGGAACTCTGAAGCGTGACTCGATATGCACAGAGGACTCTATTTGAACATCTACCTTTGTAAATATTTGCAAATACTGCTGTTCATGTGTCCAATATGGTGTTTATTTTCGTATTTTTCTCATACACTAGAATGGTACAGGTACAGTTCTTCGGGCAATTTTTATATACTCTCAACGTGGAATCTAGTTGGACAGAGTTTGGGAGCTGTTTTTAGTATCCCTGTTTAAAGTATTTAAGGTAGACTTATGTATTTTCTAGGTACTTATTACAAGAGAATTATTATTTATATTTATAATTTATTAATGATAAGAGAAAAAGTGTGTGTGTGGGCGTACTTATGTACGCACGTAAGATGTTATACTTCTTTAGCTTAACAAGATTAAAATCTTTCTAAAAATCTTGAGCAGGGCGAGCTGGGCCAAAGACGAAAGGTGGCCAAGAGCAGAGATGAACGATACTAACCTTAGGTCAATCGGACAAGCCTAACCCGAGATAATCACGATTTAAATAAATTTAAACACCCCCGCACACAGGGACAATAGGACCAATAATGTGAGAAGGGGGTCGAAGAAGACGGGGGAATGATCTGTCCCATTCTGCATATTTCTAGACAAAGCATTTTTGTATCCGTTCCTACGGAACGCACAGCAAAGGCTCTCTGACACGGGTGTATAACTCAATGGTAGAGTGTTCGACTGCAGATCGGGAGGTCTCCGGTTCAAACCCGGGTGTTCCATTCTTCAGGGAAGTGAAGAGAAATATTTTTCTGAGAATTTCGAAGGCGGGAATGATTTGTCCTGTTCTAGACAAAGGATTTTCACATCCGTGACGGTGTGCATCAAATCCGTGACGATTTTGCGTCACATCCGTTACGGTGTGCACGCGCATTGTAAAAATTTACCCTCATCCTATTTCTCTAACGCCCCAAAAGAAGTATAACTTCAAAAATGTGGGTGAGTATGTTGAAATAAATTATGTAATACTTTTATAAACACAGTTCTATATTTCTTCAGTCTAAGCAAAACATACATTTTTTCGAAGATGATTGTCATTCGCATTCAACATATTTGCTCATAATACAGTTTTTTTGCAACTACATTACGATGCTTCTCGAGAAAAAACATTTCTGAAACTATAAGGATTTGAACAAATGAGTTGTAAAATTCTATTCTAACATTTTAATTTATGTATAATTCATATTAGAAATGGGTTAATATATATACTACAGAAAACACTTGCACAAATGTTTCTTTTCCAATACTGACTTCTCATTTCTCAATATAAAAGTATGTTTTGAAATCTTTCGGAGCTCACACTCAGAACTTTAAAAGTCGATACTTATTTGAAGAGGAAAAGTTTGGAAATTTGTCCTTCTATGAAATGATTTGGCAGTCGGCTATGTGTATTGAAATTGGAAAATAGTAAATATTTCTCCGCAAAGGTTGGAATCTGTCAATGACTTCTCGACGTCGGCGGAAGATCACAGACAAATAGAAAATGTTTGCAGGGGAAAAAAGATATAAATATTCCAGAGTTGTGTGAAATATTCTTATTTTCCAAAACAATCAATCTGATGAACAGTTAAAAGATTTTAAAACTAAAATGTTGAAATGAAATTTTCTTTCGTTGACATGTACCACAAATGTATATATATATATATATATATATATATATATAATATATATATAATATATATATATATATATATATATATATATATATATATATATATATATATATATAATATATATATATATATATATATATATAATATAGAAAAACCTTTAAATTTTATAAAATACCTAAAAAAAAAACACTTTAACAACTTGATTTGTATTTTTTACATCTTTCAGAAATTAATGTACTTATATTTAAAATAAATTATTTCAATAAAATACTTTTTTTTAAATCTCAGAAGGAGAAAATATCTTAAATTAATAATCCGAGACGAATCACTACAAAGTCAAATCTTAATATTTTTCTTAAATTTGTTTGAATAATATTGCCGAATGTTTTATTTAATTTATGCAAATAAATATTTCAAAATTTTTGTCTAGTTGGTTTCGTGTCATAATTTCTCAAAACTTTAAATTTTCTATAAATGCCTTGTATTTTATCTGTGTTTATTGCTTATCTTTCCTCTTCAGATTTATTCACTATACTACTATTACAGTAATGCCAACTTGCGATCTAATGAGCATTATTTAATATTTAATTTCTTCATATTCATATTTCATGCATAGAAATAAAGCATAGAAGTTATTTAAGATAAATACGAGAGAGATAATTGAATAAGAATTTTTGTACCAATTAAAGTTAACCAAAGATTTTCTGTTAAAATCATAATTTCTATTGATTTATCGTGGAGAGCAGTATCTTTGTTAAAGAATTTTAATCGAGAGAGTATAATACACTTCCTCAAATTGAAATTGCATGTCGTAAGATGCAAATTTCAAGAGCGATAGCTGTAAAATGGATATACAAATGTGTGTGTGATTATATTTATGCAAGCATCTTATGTTGTATTCTCATTCGGATTATAAAAGCATTCTCATAAAAATCATCTGAAGTACTGAGTAGCGGCTTTCGAAAAATCGTAGAAAATGCCTCTTCGGTGAGCTCAAAACAATTAACTAACATCAGGGGAAGGTGATCGTATTATCGAACTCCAAGAACTAGGTTTGTCACTCCCCACAGTAGAAACTCGTCGCACGAATTTGGGGGAAATTTTTTCGGGCCCTGAAGAGGAAGTGGTCTACAGAAATTTTCCCGAGGGCACAGAACAGCATATTCACCGATTGACTATTCAAGACCCTCTCTCCACGACACATGGCATAAGAATCATGTTGCTTCCTAGTGGAGGTGTATCTGTGTCCCTCCAAACCATACGCAGCAGATCGAATGAAGTACAGTTTCATGCATTGGTACCAGTAACCGGAGTACTTTTGGCTACTCAACATAGCACTAAACCCCTGGCGTGGTGCCATCGTCATCATGCCTGTACCATCGAAAGGTATCGGGTATAGTTCGCGGATGCATCTCGTTTCTGTCTGTGGAGGATTGACGTCTGTCTACAGGAATGGGGTCGACCAGAGAATGCTACGAATCAGCCCATTTCTACGAGTCAAACTGGTCCCACAATGGGTTTCATGGTTTGGCTTGACATAATGTGTAGTCATAGGACGCATTTAGTACACATTGGCGGTTCTTTGACAGTGGACCGATACGTCACACAAGCTGTTTATCCAGTGTTTCTTCTGCCCTTGTTGCAGGGTGCACCCAACAGGATATTCCGCTGTGACATGTCACACGACAAACTCATAACAGTCTGCCCGGAAAAATAACCCTTTCCCCTTGGCTGGCAAACTCTCCACCCCCAACCCCCCCAACACCTGGGGGCCCTTCATTGACGTGTCATGAACTGCACAAACGGGATTAGCACAAACCATGTATGATCTGCCGTGCATGTGGATTGGCATTGATTACGTCAAGAAACCATCATTTTCAAAATGATATTCCCCTTTTGGGGGTTGAGGCCCCGTATAGCTTCAAGGTGGGCAAATTTGGGTATTTTATAAATTGGTTTATAATATGATTTTATTTGTCTTTTTATAATCATTCGCATATCCCCCTCAGCACTATTACTCCTGAAATTTGCAAGACATTACGTGCATTATTTCTTGGTGTTAAAATTTCCCTTTTGAGGAGCGTATATCCCGGTAATTTCTGTAGCATATAAACATATTACAAGCTTTACTTATATTCGCACGGATAATTTGAGTAGATAAAAAATTGTATGTTCTAGAGCATAGAATTTAGCCGCAGACAACTATGTCTGAACTCATTCGAGTTTGTCATTTATTCTTATCCCCGCTAAAAAAACAACTAAATGTCAGCTGTTTACCTAGTCTGTAAGGTACCAGAGCTTTTGAGATGAAGATTTTGTTCAAGGATGTCAATCTAAATTCTCATGTAGAAAGAGACTGAACACATTCCTCATCTGCGATGGGAAAGATTAAATCATTCGGCCCACATCCCCAATCTTGCCTCACCAGATTTCCATTGTTTTGCAATGTTGAAATTTTGGAATTTTACTTAAGATGCAATGGAGGAATGCAAAGGACCATGAAAACGTCCTGAAACCACTAGAACAGATTCTTTACATAACAATATTGAGAGTCATTGATTTTTTTTTTACAATATAACTTTGTCATAAAAATAACAAAATACATTTCTGGAATGACTTCGGTTGAAGCTGTTGGTGACGGGTCATCCACGATGATCTTTTTTGCCGCTTAAGGCTCAGGATGATTTGAGCTGTCTTCGTACGGGTTGAAAGAGAGAGAGAGATCCCGTTTAGCAAGACTTACAAGACTGGGATGAAACGGAATCCCTATTCGGATCAGTTATTAAGAGCCTCTATTCATATCCTTTGTTGTTTTGAGACTTGCTGAAGAATGAGTTGGTGGATTTTCAGTTCCTAAAGTTATTCATGCTGTTGTGGACTTTGTGAGCAATATATAGAGAAGACTGTTTCCCCAGCCATTATTGCAACACATACATTTCCTGTAAGGTTTCTGAATTTCAATGGAACGTCCCTTCTTTAACTTTATGAGCAGTCAATCTTTTTTTTTATACGCCATTTGAATCACTAGTCGTGATTTATTGGCAATTCGTATTTATACTCTCCTTGGAAATTCTTAAGCCACATATACGTTAGACGGTGCTGTCAACTAATGTTTAGATTCTGTGTCACCACATCTGAGTTCATATTTTTGGTGACGGAGTCAACAGATAATTTGAACCAACCAACTTTAGATCCAGTGCGTACGATTTTGACAATTAGGATGAAAATGAGTCCCTATTCCGATCAGTCCTTAAAAACTTTTATTCGAATCCTTTGTTGCTGTGTGATTTGCGGGAGAAAGCCGTTTCTCTCTGTCTCTCATATATATATATGATAGGCTTAACTTTTCAAAATGACTCTGTTTTTCTATTAAGTCGAAAATTTCTGCTGTACGGGAAAGGTCGATCCATAAAGCATAGCTAACTTTAAATCGATGGCCTAATTCAGCGACAGTTCTAGAAATCACAATAGGTCTCCATTTTAGTCTAAAGACACTGTTTGTATCTACATTTGTTATGTTTCTTGAATTCCAATTTCTTTCTTCTTTGACATTGTAGGTTATACAAATTTTTCACTTGGTAGATTATTTAATTTTATTATACAGTATATATATATATATATATATATATATTATATATATATATATATATATATATATATATATATATATATATATTACCCCGATGTGCAAAATTTAAACAACAATGAAAAAATTTAGCAGATAGCCATGAAATTGCAGAAAAGGAGGTCGGGAGATCAGTACAGTGAACACGTAAATCAGTAGAAACGTCATGCGTATGCAAATATCAGGAACAAAACGTCAGAAGCGATGGGAGCGTACGCAAAACGCATGATGTCGGCGCGCTGCTCAACAGTAGAATAAAATGAAGGACGGAGACGCAATTCAACATACGCTGCAAGTGCCAGTGAGTCAGTTCGTGAAATATGGCTAGAAGAAATCACCTGGACGACTTCACACGTGGAAGAATGATCGGAAAGCTGGAAGAGGGGCACTTTTCACCAGTGTAGCCGCAGAGTTCGAATCAACAAAGGGTCGTTTCGCGCGCTTGGAAAGCGTCCCAAACCACAAAGGGACAGCTGTTAGAAAGGTTGGTGGTGGCCGCCGAGGACGACAACAGCAGGGGGTGACCCATATATCATCCTGCAGACGAAAAGAGGTCGACAGCAGTCAGCTAGCGCCATTGCTCAGAAACTCTGTACAGCAACGGGTCGACAAGTGTCGCGGTTTACTGGGCCAGACGCCTTCACAAAGGGGGGGCCCGTTCGCCCGCCGTCCTGAACCGCTGCCTCCCGTTGAAAGTTGGGGCCCTCGAAGCCACCGTTTACATGGGCCAGAGAGCACAAAAACTGAACAACCGATTATGAGTCGTTTCCCTTTTCGGATGAGAGTCGGTTCAGTGCCAGAAGCGATTCTCAACGCGTTTTGATTTGGAGAGAGAGATCGGGACCCGGTTTTTCCCAGTAACATCAAGGAAAGACCCGTTACGGTGGTCCTGGAGTTCTCGTCTGGGGAGGCATTATGCTGAATAGGCGAACTGAGCTTCACATTTTCGACAGAGGGTCTGTAACTGGGGATCGCTATTGTGAGGAGGTACTTCTTCCCCATGTGGTTTTCCGAGGTGCCATTGGCCCAGATTTCATTTTTATGGATGACAATGCACGGCCCCATCGCCCTCTTGCTGTTGCGGAGCTGCTGGAAAGTGAAGATATCCCTCGAATGGATTGGCCAGCGTGCTCCAGATTTAAATCGATCGAACATGTGTGGGATGCTTTGGGAGACGTATTGCTACACGCTACATCATCCGGAGAACAACCAACAACTCAAACAGATGTTGATTGAGGAATGGGCACTCCTACCTCAAGAGATGTTGCACCAGCTGGTTCTGAGTATGCGGAGACGGTGCGAAGCAACCATTGTAGAAAGGGGAGGGCATATACCATATTAAGGAACATCTGCTTGTTGTTCTTCCTGTTGGATAGACAATCATGAGTCACGATACCATGCGTTCAATAAAGCTTGTTTTTGTTTGATTCCATACCGTATGCGTTGTATTCCTTTTTCAGCGCCGATGCTTTCGTCATCTTTTACGTACATAATACTCTCCCTCATTTCAGAATTTCATATCTCTCAGATGATTTTTCGTGAAGTTATGGCAATAAACCCACCTGTTGCTTAAGTTTTGCACACCAGTGTATATATATATATATATATATATATATATATATATATATATTCCATAATAACGCTCATTATCAGCAAATTAAAGGTTTACTACAAGGTGGACCAGCTAGCAACTGCTTAGCAAATATTTATTTGCATTTTTATGAAAATGAAAATATTAGTCATGAATCTTGTTACTTTTTTAGATACATATATGACTTAATCATATTTAGTAATATAGTACACTTTGTTCCTAGGTTTAATTATTATTTCCACTATTTAAAATTATTAAAAACTTATTATAGTAATGAGTCAGCTAACTTTTTGGACATTCAATTAAACATTAAGAATAATTTGCTGTTAAGTAATATTTTTGATAAAAGAGACTCATTTGATTTTCACATTATAAAAATACCTTTCTGGGATAGTAACTCACATCTATCAATATTTAGAAATATTATCTTTAATTTTATAAAAAGAAACAATGATTTAGTTACAGATAACATTTTAAAACATAATAAATTTGTCAAATTTTGCAATAATTGCTTAGAATACACTTATCCAAGTAAATTTATTTTTACATATATTTCTATTTGAAATTAAATCTATTTTTATCTTAGTTCATTATTTTTATTAAAATTTCTTCTATTTAATTTATTTTTTAAAAAATTTTTTTAAAAATATTTAAAGCGCTTATTTTAATTGCAATATAACTATCTAGAATATAATTATCCAAGTGAATTTACTTTTAAATATATTTCTATTTGATATTATCTTTTCTTAACTTTGTTCATTATTTTATTTAAAATTTCTTATGTTTTGTTTATTTATAATATCTTAGAGGTTAGTTTACTTGCAAAATAACTATCCAGGTGGCGCCACGGTTTTTCCTTCTTGCGTTGTTGTTCCAATCCTTTAAGTCATTTCGCGTGGGATCTTAACGTAGAAGGTTGATTTTTTGATTTCCAAAAAATTTTTATTTTACATGTAAGTTTTTGTCCTAATATTTTATATAAAATTTTTTTTATTATTCCTTTCCTTGAGAGATACATTATTGTTCTCATTTCATAATTTCATTTTACTATATTGTCAGGTTTATCATCCACGTGTTAGAAAAAGGCTTAAATTTTCAACATGGTTTAATTTTCTTTTTTTCTATTATGTCGAAAATTTCTTCTGTACGGGGAATGCTGGACCCTAAGGCTGCTAACCCTAATTCGCTGGCGTAATTCAGCGACAGCTTTAGAAATCATAATAGGTCTCCAGTTTAGTCCAAAGACTTTTTTGTATCTACATTTTTTGTGTCGTGAATTTCAGTTTCTTCCTGCTTTAGCACTGTAGGTTCTAGAACTTCTTCACTTTTATTTTATTATACTATATATATATATATATGTGTGTGTGTGTGTGTGTGTGTATTTTCTTCTATAGATATTTCAACACTTTGCATTGCTCTATTTGAAATTAAACCTTAGAGATATCCATGTGTTATATGATGCAATTACAAGAAGAGCTGTACTTAATCAAACACTGCTCTGTTGAAGATTACGGATTTGAAATGATATGCTTGGAATTGTATATAACCTTCACATCGGCTATGTTTAGCTTGAGTTTAATCCATAATCTCTCTTTCAACATAAAAATTAATGTAAAACTTGTGAAATTTTTTTTGTGGCTTATGCAATCTGCCAGTAAATTTTCTCACTGAAAGAAATTTCATACTATTTACAAATTGCATTTTTAGACACTTTTATGATGGGAAAAAAGAGGCAGGTAAAAGATTTTATTGTGTGTGAAATTCTATGAATATTTGTACATGATTAACAATTGTATTCATCTACCATTTAATATTTTCTAGTGGTTTTTATTAAATATGTCTTTCCAGGAATGATAAAGTTTGGAGTTTTACTGAAGTGAAAATTTTTCAAAAGGACAAATTCTAACTAAAATGTACTTCTTCGAATGAAACAGAAATTTTTATTATAGTTAGAAAATTTTAAAGCTCCTGAATAAATATTTCGTTAAATTAAATTAAGAAGAATAAAAATTTGTTTTCTTCTTTAGAATAAATTTCAAAAACGTTATTTAAGTTGCTTTTTTCATAATTATTTGAGGGTTGCGTTAATTTACATTGAATTCCAATAAATACGTTTAAGAAACCATTCTTTATTCTAATATGTACTAGAAAATACTTATTCGTAAACTATATTAAAGCTTATTAGCTTAAAATAGTTACAAGAATAAATTAAATAACTGTGCGTTTTTTTGTTGCAGACATACAAGGACCGCATTTTTTGTGAGCTTATAAATAGCACTTTTCAAGATTAAAAAAAATCGCTATAAGTGTATTTAATTTTCAGAAGTGTTCATTTTATTCAATTTGTAAAGCATCACAAAAAATAATCATATAACAATTTTAAACATAAATATACAGGCCTTTAAGCTAATTCAACATTTTTTTTTTAGAATTTTGAAGTCCCGTTGACATTGCATCTTGCACCAGGCACATGCACAATGCATTCTAAATGTCTTCTAATCTGCATTCCAAGGAATCTCACTTGGTTCATGCTTTCAGATTCCTAAACGTGCTTAGGCTTTGATATGAGCAATGTCTAGCCAGAACTGCCATTCATTTCAAATTTTTTAGTTCTCTAAGGAATTCCTTTAAATATAATTTCTTACCTATCTCCTTAAAATAGTGTTTTTTCCCTTATTTTAATTTTAAATATTTAAGAAATTGATACATATATGTGCATATGTTTGTTATAAGATTCTTATCACATCTTCAACATCTGTGGATCTAAAGGTTTTTTTAAATCAAAATCATACATAGAAAATAATTATCACATTTCCTTAGGACTTTAATAAATTATAAACTATTTTTAATTTCTCATTTGGAAATACGCGTCTTATTATTGTTAGTAATGATTCGTAATATAAGAGGAATTTTGCAAAATATAGGAGTTAAAAAACTTCAGGTTGTGAATACCAATTTGTTTTAAATTCAGTTTAAAAGACGATTATTTGTTTAGTTATTATTTACATATATGGAATGCATCATTTGATGTAGAAATTGCTGTAATATTTTTTAACCCCTTAACTGAGGAGGAAAATTTATAAAATTCACCCCCCTCCCCCAGTGCCACTGTTTCTCCCACAGGCACGCGTTGCTACGTGATTTATTGGGGGGAAAGAGAACGTGTTTTCCCACCTGAAAATTGTTTACTTTCACTTTAAAAAAGAAAGAAAAGAATAAAGTAATAAAATGAAATTACAATGTAATAAAAAATAAATTATAACTTACCTGTTCTGTGATATGTCCTGAAACATGGTTGAAAACATAAACCAGTATCACATTCAATGCATTTCTACAAAAAAATTAAAAAGCTCTTTTTTCACACGGTAAGTAAAAATGACTGCAAATGAAGAATAGAAAAGAATACACACCCAAACGAAAAGCCTTCTTAGGTATGAATTTTATTGCTCCTGAATATATCTCTCTTTTGAAATTCCTTCCCCTCCCTCTCCTCCGAAATAAATATATTCTCTAGAAGCACTGACAATAACATGTTATTATATTCCAAAGCCATGAGACTAGTTTTAAGCAGAGCAGCACAATAAAAAAGTCTTCCTTTGGAAGTTCGAGTATACACGTCCAGGGCACTAAAGGCACCAGCTCAGCAGAACGAGTATACACCCCCGTGGCACTTAAGGGGTTAAAGTAAATGTTGTACAGGATTAAGTTGCTTACTGTGCAGGATATTTTAGGTTAGAATTTTAAGAGAAGTTAAAAAAAAATATATAAAAGTTTGTAACATTAAGAAGCTTTTTTTTCTTTTTTACTTTGCTCTGATATACTTATTTAAATTAATAAAATTACATTATTTGCTGAAAAATAAAAGAAATGAATTCATAGTCAATATGTTAAGCTTTCTCTTAGATAAGGTATCATTACAAAATCTGAGGACATAATTTTTGAAAAAAAGTATTATGAAAAACCTCCAAGTATCTTCAAAAGAGTAAGACATACAATAAATAGAAGCTCAAAAATGAACACGAACTATATAATTGAGTTCGATGTTCAAACTTAAAAAGTTTATTTATATTTTTATCATTCGGGTTTTAATTAGAAATTTTGTAACACATATAATTCTTCACATTTTTCTCTTGTTAATTAATACATCTCATAATCAATAATCCTTGAAATCAACTTTAAAATTACGAGTATATTATGAATGAAAATTTCAATTGTGTTTATATGTTACCTTTAAAGTGTATAATTCAGTTATTTCCCAGAATAACTAGGTATTTCATGGAATAATTAGATAAATTAGTTAAAGTATATATGATAGATGAAAAATTTCTTACTTTAACTAGTTATTCTATGTAATAACCAGGTATTCTATGAAATATCTAAGGATAGACCGTTAAATTGAAAAATAAGCAATTCCAAAGATGTTTTATAACTTAATTGATCATAAATAGCTAAAATCTCAAGAAAAATATATTTTGTCCCTTTTGCAGATTTTTAATGCTCATATTGCTAAAATGAGTTAAATAGAAAGAGAAAAAGGAAAATGTAGCAAAGATGGATTATTTTTAAATATTATCAACAAAAATACATGCTGGGAAGAAAAACTGTTGCTACATAAAAATATCGTGTATACTTTTTGAAACAAAAATGTAAGAGAATGTTAATTAAAAAAATGTTATGAGATACCCTTTTATTTTACTTTTCATTATTTATTAGAGCAAGGATTGTCGTGATGACACTTTGGATTGAACTGCTTATTATTTCTGAAACAAGCACACTGTTTAGTATTACACATTTTTTCTTACACGAGCACTTTTTAAATTCTTGTCCAGTTACCGCAATTTTGAGCTGTTGCAACAAATCGAAGCGTGTCAATATTTGGAACTTCTTCAATGGAAAATAATTTTTCTGACATATACTGAATTGATATCTTGAGTACAATTGTTTTATTCCGCCTAATCGAAAAAATTCTTCCCAAAGCAGCTAGAACCGGTTCAAAGAGCTTTCGAGTGTCGTATTTCATACTTTAACGATCAAGTAGTCGTTATTATTTAGAACACCTAGTTAAATGGTAGAATTCAATAATTTTATGTATTTTAACTGACTGATTTATTTATTTCATGAAATACCCCTTATTCTATGCAAAAATGGATTTCACACTACGGTAAGATATACACTTAATTTAAAACACCAAGTAAAGATATCGTTGATTTTGCTGTAAATCTTGTTGTAGTAGTAATCTGGTATAAGATTTTTTTTTTTTGGTTTGGCGAATTTATACTTACAATTGTGTCCATGCAAACGCATCGTGGTTACAAAATAGAACGCTCTTTTACTTCTTTCATTAAAACATGCCAAGTTGTATTTACTTTGAATATTGTAAAGGTATTTTCAAAATGCACGAGAAGATATAAATTGCAAATCTCCGACCATCCTTATCATTCGTATGCTTTACTTTTACGTACAGTTTCCTGTAGTATTTTTAAAAGCTAGAAATGAAGAAATTGAAATTTAAGAATTTAAAATAGATATTCATGTGACCTGACGATAAACAAATAATGCCCTAATATTAGTGAATGAATATCTTTCATACAAAGTAACGTAGGAAAAACACAACGTGTGTTAAAAATTAGTTTCATGAATTGATTAACTCATATCAGTTATTAAGAATATATCCTAACAAATTTTTAAAAAAATAATTAATTAATAAGGGGATCAACTGTCTTCCTTTTATAGGTTCTGTCCTCCCTTGAAAAGTGTCCTCCTACTTGTTCTCCTTTTCAATATTTTAAAACCGATCTGTTAATCTCTGTATTCAGAGATGAATCAAACAAGTTTCCAATATGTCGAAGACTGGTCTGAAACAAATATCACAGGAAATAACAGTTTCCAATGGTGTTTTTTGACTTCATCGCAAATAAAGTGGGCAAATATAGAAAATGGTGTTGAGTTTTTATCGAAAGAAATGCCTAATATTAAAATCGATGACAATGCTCTTTTTGAAGAATAAAGACGACTGAATGCATATTTCGATTCTAATAAATTAGAACAATTGGAAAATCAACATGCTGAAATTGATAAAAGATGGGTGAAAACACTTAAACCATTTCAAAAACGAACAAGTCCACTTGGAAATTTAGTCATTCTTGTTGAATTTACGTTGTGCTGCCCTGGAACTAATGCAACAGTTGAAAGAGTTTATTCACTTGGTAATGATTTTTGGACAAATGAGAAATCAAGATTGAATGTTAATATATCAGCTACAGTGCTTACTGTAAAATTCAGTATGAAGAATATTTTTTACTCCGAAATTACCCATGTATTAAAAAGTGATATTTCGACAAAAAAAAAAGAAACCACCATTTAACGGAAAAAATGCTTGGTTCAAGTAAATAATTAAAAGCATAATTAGCGCATTTTTGTTTGAATTAATAAAATGTTTTAAACATTTACGTTGCAATTTTTTCTTAAACTTTTCGTCATCGTTTTCATTGTAAAAAAATTGGTCACCTTATTATTAATAAAAATTATTTTGTTCATAATCAATTATTAATCATCATTATTGGACTAATAACATTTATAATAAACAATGCTATTGGTTTTAAATGGCTCTTTTACACTTAAATATAACTTACATACTTTAGAAACCAATGAATGATGAAAGTTTTGATTAGGCTATAAAACTGATTTCTGTGTTAATTACAAAGTTTAAGATGCAAGGAGTAGCACAATCAGCCCTAATGTACGTATACTTAAGGTGATTAACTTAATTTTGAAAAATCGCCTAAATGAATAGTTTTATATTGATATTTCATACCATTTTAATTAGAATATTCAAAATAAATTGTTATAAGATTATTTTACAATAATAATAATAAAAAAAAATATTTAGCATATTTAGAAAATACAAGGAAAAAGTCATAGTTTCAAAACATTCTCGTTTTATGAAAAATGCAGAGGCAAAAATAGTATTTGACCTATAAATATACATAAGACATTTCTGCAGAGCTTGAACTAGGATTTTTGAAAGATTCCCATTAATTACATAATTACTCTCAATTGAAATAATAACCTGTGTTTTTGTTAAAATATCTCTATTTTCTCATTTTTGCCAAAAAGTTGCATTTAATAATTTTTTTAAGTAATAATTTCTTAAAAGAAATTATGTATACATTCTAATTCAAGTAAAATTAAATATCACAAAATTATTCATTTACACACTTTTTTTCAAAATCCCAGTTCTAAATCAAGTTCGATACCTGAAGTCAAACGAAAGATTTTTTTAACGACAAGATGCTAAAGTGCTTTTCTTGCTGATTTTCTTCCAGCCCCCTCCCCCTCCCCCGAAATTTTTCTGTTTCATAAACTTGAAAGTTCAAAGTATTAGAATATGACTACAATAAATCAACTTGTTTAGACTAAAATAGGATATATTATTTGAGATTAGTTGCTTAATATGCATGTTCATTAATATTTATTAAAATATTTTCCTGAATGTATAGTTTTATGTATTGGTCGAATAAAATCTTCAAACGAATTTCTTAGCCTGTGTTAGTAATAGATGTGGCGTGGAATAAATAAATAGTCAATGGTGTAGAGAGAAAAGTGTGGCTTCATTTGTCAAGATTTGTAAGATATCGTAAGAGATTACCTCGATAGTTTTCCCCATAAGTATTTATCAAATAATATAGATCCACGTACGTCTATGGTTAACCCGAAATATCTTTCAAATACTTCACCCAACAGCAGCAGTGATAGTTTCTAGTCACGATGAGGGAGAATCTACTATTAAAAATGCAATGCATAGGTCAAATTAACAACCTCCATAACAAAGTAATCTAATTTTGCCTTTTTTTTTTTTTTTTGCAAAGTTTATAATATTAAATATATCCCTATAAAATAGTAACTGCTAAAATTTAAATTCGCTATTTATCAATAAATAAATGCATTTACCAATACATGCTGATGGAAAAATAATCCAAAAGAAAAATTATTGTAAACTAATGAAAATTCGGCAATGCATGTCCAGGTAACATATTACCTTGTTAAAGTTTGAAAATCACAGGTTAATGCAAGTGCCAGGAAAACCGTTTAAAATGTGAATTGATGGCTTATTAATAACAGGCACAACCACCAGAATTTTGAATAATAGAATGTAAATTTGCAAATGCGTCGTGTGTGTGTGTGTGTGCAGTCTGGATGTTTGTGGGTGATTACAAACTGTTGCACTTTGGCTAATATAAATTAAGTGTTGGGGAAGATATTGGAGTAGAAGTCTAAGAATGTGCCATTCATGCTTGATTGAAGAAAAGTCTGGTGATCTTGTATGCGAAGGCAACATGTCGATACTCTATAGGACATGTTGGGTTACAATAGCCGCGTGAGGGTGTACGTTACCCTGTTGGAAAACTCTTCCTTGTATAATGTTCATAAATGGTAGGGCAACAGTTGGACAAGTTGGCGTACATGATTGCATTCAGGGTGCATGAAAAAATACAAGAAATTACTACTGCTGTCAAGGAAAATTGCTGCCTTGACCATAACTTCAGGTGAGGTCCAGTGTGTCTAGGGCGCAGAAAGGTTGCTAGCTGGGATTTTGATTTGGTCTTCTTCTAATCAATGTAGGACCTTCACTAGCTCCAAGACAGAAATTACGCTCAATCGAAGAACGCAACACTACACATCTCCGTCCTTTAATGAGCTCTAGAATGACATCACTGAAGTTGCATTTATGAATGACTTTGAGCTAATGGAACTCTACATGGCGTTTGGCTTGAACTTATTCCATAAATAATCGATTTGTTACAGTTCACTGTAGCAATCAAACTCAGTGAGTTGTTGATAACGGTTTCTTTGTCTTCTTAAAGGCATTCTTGACTAATATTAACTCAATTAGATGTAAAATCTGAACGATAAATAAAGCTCATTAACTTTACAACGCGTAATTAAAGTACAATTGATTCGCATACTCTAAGTGGAGCTATTAGCACCACTTACAAGCGCATAACTCAGAATTTAAATAAATACTTAATTCAGATCTAGGAATACTCCTACCAATTTTTGTTTATCTAGCACAAATCCTTCTTGGTTTTGTGACTTTTATTTCCATCATGTATAAATATATTAGATGTCTTTAATATGTCTGTGTTTAAGAAAAAAAATCCGTTTTGTTTATTTTAATTTTAATTAATTGTACTTTACTTTGTTTTAAGTAATGGAAATGCGTAATCGATCTTTAAATTAATTATAAAATTCGACATAGATAAATATGTATTAATTATATTCAAATGTTCTCTTATTCTTATTTCATTCATTGAATGAAGCATTCATGATAGTTTCTTCCATTTATATATACTCTGGCAAATTATATTTTTATGATGAAATATGTGGCTATTAGCGTTCAATTCAGTAATCGCGCACCATCAGTTTTGCTGCACTGAAAACATTATGGTTCAAACTATCCTGATGCATGTATTTTATTTTAATTAGCAAAAATGCTTTTTATCTTAAGTTGAAACCAAATTAATTAGCAAAAACTATATTAGTTTTAAATTGTAACCAAATGAAATAATATGCTGCTCATTTTTACAAATAAGTACTGGATGTGACTGAACCTATTTTTTTAAAAGGGATTTAATGTTTTATTGGAAAAACATCACACAGACGATAATTGAATCCCTTTCTCTTATTCTTGTGACATGCAGCTGTTTTACAGGAAAAAAAGGTGTAATGCGTTTTTGAGTAAGTCTTCATATTGTCAAGTAGGTCCGGGGTTCGAGGATTTTATGCAAATCAGTCGCAAAGAACAAGACAGTTCTTTACGAGCGATAAGAATTTATTGTCGAAAATTCATTCCTTGAAATACAGGATTCAGCAGCAATTTTAGCAGAATAAATCTCAGAAGGTCTTTACACCTTCAACAGTACTCAAACACAATTATCGGTGTCTAAAATACACGTATATAACAGATTATTCACAAGCAATCATTCGTACAACAGCCGAAGTAATCACTAATCGCTTCAACAATGAGAGCAATACTAACTGATCGCTAGTCAAAATCAGACTGACTGACTTTCGGCGAGCATCTCTCTATTTATATATCTCGCGGATAATTCGAGAAAACCCCGCTTGCGTCCTAGATCTTGAAATGTGTGGGTTTCTCTACTAATTTCTAGTAGAATCCAGAGGATATCGAACTCGCCAAAATGGTCCCCAAAGTAGCCAAATTAGTGTCCAAAAACACTGGAAGCTTAGTTCCTTTTAAAAGCATGATGAATTCTCTCAAATACATAGAAATGTTACGCAGTAGAAGTGTTCCATCCATGGAAACATTTGACGGTATTATTTCAAAATCATTTGGCTTCTTGTCCCAATTCGATATTTGTCCAGATTTTTATGCGAGAAACCAAAAAAAAAGTGCTTAATTGGCCTGGTCATTCAACAGACCTAAATTCTATTGAGAATTTATGACATATTCTCAATAATCGCTTAGCTAAAATGAATTGCACGACAACATATAATAAAACGTACTACACAAGTATGGTTCAAGATATCCGACTACGATCGGAACCGTGACTTTAAAAAAGCGTATAAATGGATAATTTTCATGATATTTAGTATAATTTAGATTAGATACATGTATAGATTAGAATACATGTATAAAATAGTTTTAAGGACATTTTGACAAAAAAAAATATTTAAATACAATATTTTGGCAAAAATTAACTTAGAATAACCTTTTTTCAAAATGTTCTCCTTTTGTGAAAAATACTTCTATTATAATAATATTTTGCCTGTATATAGCTCAGACCTCTGTACAGAGGCTCAACTATGAATGTTAGAAAAATGCGAATTATTTTCAGATTTACCACCAATTAAAATAATTATCGGCATTTTTTTCTTTAAATTTCTTCCCTCTGTTGTCGTAAAATATGGATAAATTCCTTCTAAGTTATATATTTCAAAAATTCTGTATGATCCTCTGTACAGAGGTCTGAGCTATATAAAGAACTGAAAATATTATTATAATAGAAGCATTTTTTCGCAAAGGAGAATATTTTTGAAAATTGAGGATAAAATTCTATGTTCATTTTTTTGTCAAAATATTGTACTTAAATAATTTTTTATTGTAATATTATTATTCTTAAAACAATTTTATATACATTTTCTATTCTAAGAGTGACACTAAATATCATAAATATTATCCATTTATACTATAAATAATGGTTCAGAACGTAGTCAGACATACTATAAGGCTATAATGCGCTACACTAATGGATTTAATACCAAGACAATTTGAAGAGGTCATTTCTGCTATAGGAGGACATATTTCGTACTAATATAGAGATTTTTCTGTTTGCTTAAGGTATGTAATGGCTAAAAGTATGGGTTTTAGATTATTGTCTCAATTAATTCGAACAGTCTAGTACTTATTACTTGTATGCTTTAAGCGCTATTTGTAAGATAGTAGAATAAAAATATTTAAAAACATCACAGTGTTCATTATGTATACATTATACCATCTGAAGTGCTCTTCATTAATATAAAACCCTTAGGAGCTCAAAAGTCCAAATTTTTACAAGTAATGTCTGGTAAAAACTGTTTTTTTAAGATGCTGAACTTTGCATATTAAATAATTATATGTTAATATTTTACATTAAATTACAGATAGTCATATTTAACGTATAAAAGCAGCATAAATCGTTTTAATATATATGAACATAATTTTCACTTTGTATTACGTGGATATATGAATCTGATATCCAGGAGACTGGAAAACTGTTATAGAAGACCTCTCATAAATTTTAAGAAGTGCTGATCATGGACTAGACATGGTATTTATTGGTTTTTGGATCTTATCATTTTTCATGAACTATTTGAATTCTTCAAATATATTGCAATATTGAATTTGCCATATCACCCATTTAATAAAATAAACAATGTAAAAAAGAAAACATGTTATATTAATGTAATTTTGTTCAGTAAGTACCCACAGTTATATGAATAATTTAAAATGTGTGGTTTAGTTTATTGGTGAGTAAAAAATATAAGAGAGATAGAGAGAAAACTGTATTGGGAAATATATAAGATCAGGTAACCTAAAAAGTGCTGCATACTTGAAATTCAAAGACATTACAAAAAAATTGCATTGCATTTTATAAAAAAATTGTTGGCAAATTATATTTGGAATTTTCTAACGAATAACTTATTCTTTAAAGAAAATTACAGCTTTTAGGCATTTAATCTCTTAATTGCATAATCCGTACGAATTAATTATTCTGTTCTTATGAATATATCAGTCCTTTTTTCTACAATTTTTAAAAGATATGAAGAAATTTTATATTCTTTCTAGCTATATTTACTTTATTTATTAAAATAAGAAGAAAATTATCTGTAATTCTTTCAAAAGTGTAATTTTTTTAAAAAAAAGATAAAATTTTTCCTTTCTCTACATTAACTAACTACTAACCCTTAACTTCCCAATTTTTTAAATTTATATGAAAAAATTATATGAGCTAGTTCTCAAATAATAATAAAAGGGAAAAATATATATAATAAATTAAGCTATTTTAAATTGAATTTCAGTCATTTTTTTGTTTGTTGCAGAAGTGCAACACTGCGCAGTAGTGCTGTAAATTACAAAACATTTTTTTATATGAGGATTTTATTATTCATTGTTGTAAATTGCTTTAGACTTACATACAATGAAAATTTTTAAAGCAGTTATTGATTTTGTTGTAACAAAGTCCTACTTTACACTTTTCGCACTCCAAATCCATAATTTCTCTTGGGAGCGTGTCATCTCCATGGAATTTTATTACTGCTTCATTCAATGAAATGTTTTGATTTTTCCTTAAAAATCTTTGACAGTGTTCTATTATTCTTAAAATTAAAATTTAAAAAAAGATTTTCTGACTAAAATACTTCTATCTAATTTATTATCATCATCGGATTTTTTGATATTCTGAATTGTATTTTGTGAATCAATACTATTTTTACAGTCGCTATCGAATTTTCATTAGATGACACACAATCAGGTACAAATCAACATCATCGTCAGAATAATCAAGACCATCCTCACTTAATTCACTTAATTTGCCCGAATTATTCATATATCTATCAATTTCAACTTGGGTTAGTATACGCTTTTTGGCCATGTCAAAATGGTCACCAAAGACCAATGTTGCAGACCTACAACACATAATTAAAATCAAATTTCTTTCAAACTTTTTCCATTAGAAAATCAAAATTTCTTTTAAATGAACATAAAATGTTTAAATTTCTTACCTGGTAATTTATTTCGTCAATAAACAAGAGGAAGCATAAAATATAGTGGATTCTTTTTATAGCAAAAACGCAGTTCTTGAGGCATCAGAGATTTTTATAATTGTTGTGATTTCTGGAAAAAAATGTACTTCCATCTAGTGACAAATTTAGCATGTATGTCGTTGCATTAATCTTTTTTTCTAAGGTAAGTGATTTGTAGGTAATTAAAAATAATATCGAGTCTGTTAAATTAAAATAAATTATTTGTTGCAGAAATGCAACATTAGGAAGTTAAGGGATAAATACGACGACAACACAAGATATATACTTTTAATCAAATAAAAGATGAAAAGTTAATAATATTTGAATAAAAAAAACTAATAGTATTATTTAAAATAAATTTATTTTAAAATAAATATAATGTATTTTAAGACATTTAATTATATTCAATAAAAGCCCAATTTGGATGAACTATAGAGATATGAAAAATTTTTCCGTAACATTTGTATTCTTTCCATTCATAAAAGTTATACAATTTTTTTCTTCTGTATTGAAATCTAGATTTCAGATTCAATTATCTTAAAATTCACAGAATATTGTTTTTTCATTTTAATAATATCGTAATCTCTTTCAATAACTGTAAGCTAATAATATAATTAGTACA
The DNA here is from genome assembly GCA_019973955.1 of Trichonephila inaurata madagascariensis. Lineage (NCBI taxonomy): Eukaryota > Metazoa > Arthropoda > Arachnida > Araneae > Nephilidae > Trichonephila > Trichonephila inaurata. Next base: position 18,912 of record BMAV01002431.1, on the reverse strand, counting down.
TAAAAACTTTCTTACAGCTCAGCATACTAAAATGTTTAATAGAAGTGAAGGGCTATTTAGTTATTAACTTGATATATTTAAAGAGCATAACCAGAAAACAAACACCATGAAATTGTGGGACAAATTAACTTTTATAAAACTAAAAAAATTTTTTTATTGAGTATAACTTTCATTATTTCATGGATGGTCAATTATCGTTAGTCTGATCTTGGCTTAATCCTTCTTTGCTAATGAAAAAATACAATGTTAACTAAAATAATTAAATAAACTGTAAATTCCTCAAATTTTAAAAAGTAAAACGGATCTCAACCATGTGGGATTGCTATACTTTCCGAAAAAAAGTTAAAACGGGCCCAATCTATAAAAAAGGAATTCTCCCAAACCCCAAAACAACGAATATAATTTTTAATACTGTATTCAGGCTGATTCTTTATGTAATGTTTTATCTAAATTACTCAAGATTCCCAAATTTGCTTAAAGATTTTTAAAATTTTAAAATTTAAAAAATAATATAACGAAATAAATACCAAAGTTATCAATAATAAGCAGCAATATTTCTTTGATAAAATTTTTTTCCCACTATTTTAAAAAATTTACAAAAACCCTAAAAAGCTCTATTTCTTTCTTTCCTTTCCCTTGCATAAAAGCTGTTCGCAAATTAAATTTCAAACACATAAAATATTTTGATTTAAAAATTAAAAAGGGTCATTTTTTTCCAAGAAAAAATTAAAAATTTTATTGGGAAAAATTTTTTTTCCTTTTTTAAATGATTTAAAAAAAATTTTCTTTTTAACAAATTTTAATTAAAAAATATTTTTTAATTTTTATAAAAAATTTTTTTTATATATTTTCAGGGATTTTTTAGAAAAAATTCCCAAAAATTCCAATTTTATTACAATTTTTTTGGTTTTTTTTTTTTTTCTTTTTAAAATTTTTAAAAAGGGGTTTTTTATTCCCCCTTTTTTTCAAAAAAAAAAAAAAAAATTTTTCAAAAAAATTTTTTTTTTTTAACCCCTTTTTTTTTTTTTTATTAAATCTAACTTCTGAGAACAATAGAGTTCTGGTGGGGTTTTCCCCAAAGTGTAACCTTTAACCCCATTGCCCGTTCACTAGAAAAAATACTCTTTTTACCCCCGTGAAGTCTCCCTTCCCCGGTTTAATTATAAAATAATGTATGTTTAATGTTACTTGTATGTGCTTTAAGTTAAAACATATCCTTAAGATTCATTAATTTTAGTTTAAAATTATTTTCTTACTATTGAAAATAAAGTTAATTCTTCGACTTTCTTTTTCTTGATTTCTTTGCAGTTTTTCTTTCTTTCTTTCTTCCTTTTTTTTGATGGGTGAGATATATAAAATAAACATACATTAATTTAAAAAAAAAGTGTGAATAATTTCTTTTTTTAAAATATAGTTTTTATGAATTTATAATTTGCTTTTATGTGGTTTATAAAGTGTATTCAAAGATGAAAATCTATATAACGAATTTTCAATCTAACTAACTTTTTTCCGGGATTTAGCGATTTTGTTATATAGAGGTCCGACTGTATATATACATATATATATATTATTATATATATATATATATATATATAATATATCTGAAATTAATTTTAAGTGAATAATTATCATGTCAATGATTCATAACGGAGAAGCTAAAGGTATTTCATTTAAAGAGTTTCTGTTTGTGCATCCAGAAAAATTCTCTTATCTTTTTTTATTTTTCATTTTATAATTCCTATCTTTATTTTTCCATAATTTGAAGATTCTCTTACTTTTTCCAACACTTCATAGTTTTTAAAATTTCATTTGAATCACAATGAATTTTTTATAGATATTAATTAAGTTTTTTCCCCCTCTCTTTTATTAATTATATAAATTAGTATTTTATGATATCCGACTACGTTCGGAACCATGATTTTAAAAAAGGGCATAAATGGATAACTCATGATATTTAGTGTCTCTTCGATTAGAATACACGTATAACAAGTATAAAATTATTTTATGGACATTTTGACAAAAATTTTTATTTAAATAAAACATTTTGGCAAAAAATGAATTTAGAATAACCTTTTTTCAAAATGTTCTCCTTTTATAAAAAATGCTTCTAAATTTATGATATTTTGTGTGTTGTGTGTGTGCTTATATAAAGTAAAGACTTCCGCAGAGAGTCTGAACTATTTTTGTTTTGAAAAATTCACATTATTTTCAGAGTTACAACCCATTGAAATAATTTTATCGAAACTTTTTTCTCTCTTAAAATTTCTCCCCTCTGTTATTGTAAAACATGAATAAACCCACTTTTAAGTTATATATTTCAAAGATTCTAGTTGAACATCTGTACAGAGGTCTGAGTTATTTACAGGCAAAATATTATTATAGTAGGAGCATTTTTCACAAAAGGAAACTATCTTGAAAATGGATCATTCTATGTTCATTGTTTGTCAAAATATTGTACTTAAATAATTTTTTATTGTAATACTATTCTTAAAACAATTTTATATACATTTTCTAATCTAAGTGATACTAAATATCATAAATATTTTCCATTTATACGCTTTTGCAAAATCACGGTTCTGAACATAGTGCATAAAACGTTTTCTCTCTTTGTTACGGTATTTTTATAGTATTCTTTGTAATTGAAATTTAAACTATGAAGGCTTTTTATTAAATCATTCATTGAAAAAGAAAAAAAAAAACTTAATTGAAAGGTCTTTCAAACGATTCATGCATACAGACACAATATTTTGAAAGCAACACATCATGTATTTTTAGTGTCATGGTAACCTAGCTGTTGAGGTAAAGGACTCGTGTTCAGCGTGTCATAAGATTGAGTGTAGTGCCGCTAAAGACACGCCTTGTAGAGGCGCTGATACACGTTATATGTGTAACGACTCAAACGTCCTAACTTTGTTTAGGTGGGGTGCCAGATTTGGTGACGTCTTCGTCATTTGAAAAAGGCTCAAAATTACGAGATACGTTGCCAAAAGCCCTCGTGTAGCTGAACAGGGTGACGTTAAAACTCTTTCCCTAACTCAAATATATTTAAATACTAAAGTTATGAAAAAAAAAGTTATCTAATATAAGTAAAAAGCCCTGTTAGTATGAATGTTTACTGAATTATAACTTTGAAGCAAATTTTATAATAGTAAGGAACGTTTGGAATATAATATGCAACAACAGTTTTATCCAGAAAAATGATTAAAATGAAAACGGAAACCCTTCTAAAGAAATAACTTTTGTTATTTAAAAAAACAACATAAAATCTTCTGGTGATTGATGTATTTATAATGATAAAACTATCAAACGCAAGACTTTTTAATGATAGATAAATACTTGTATATAACAGTTTTTTATTTAAATGATTTTGGAAATAATGACTTGAATAATCTGAAATTAACTTCTTCAGTTTTGAAATATTCATTTGGTTATTTTAGGTAATCATACACTGGAAGTTGTTGTATGAAAATGAAATACACTGTGTGTTTGTTTATATTGGTACTTAGTTATTGACATAAACGAATACTATTAGTACGTAACCCAGTGTTTCTCAAACTGTGGGGCGCGAGCATATCGGAAAATGGAAAATAAAACATTATTTAAAAAACTATCAATTTACTAAAAGGAAAGAAAACAAAATATATTCTGACATAATAAAAAATAAAATACACATTAAATCTCATATACTGTATGATATACTATACGTATAAATGTATCCGGAAGACACAGTATATTTGATATTAAGTATCAATATTAAGTTAAGAACAAGTTTAATATTTACTATTGAATTTTCTATGGGCTTATCATGTACAAAATTGTATACAAAATTTAATACTTATGTTGATAATTTGCATGGTTTATAATTATGATCGTATTGTAGCTTTAGCATCAAAGTATTATACATTATTACTGTATTCAATACATTGTTAGTGTATGGGGGTGGGGGCACGATAAAAACTATGACTGAAAACTGGGTCACGAATATCGAAAGTTTGAGAAGCACTGACGTAACCTTATACACTTATTTATAATATTGTCTAAAATGGAAAAGATGATTACATCGAATCCACGATTAATTTTGATACTGAAAAGAATTATTCACACACACACACACACACACACACACACACACACACACACACACACACACACACACACACACACACACACACACACACACACACACACACACACACACACACACACACACACACACACACACACACACACACACACACACATATATATATATTAAATATTTTAAAATTTTAACTGTTCCGATACAAGAAACCTATTTAAAATTTAATATTTCGAGAGTATCTCAAAACTAAAAAAATATTAAATTAAATAAATGCTTGGCGAAATATGAAGTATAAGTCCAAGTGATCTTATATAAAACAAAAGAACGTTCAAATATTTTTTATGAAAGGAAAATACAGGAAAAGAGAACAGGCTAAATTTGCGTGACGTCATAGTCTCATGAAAACAGCCAATAAATTTATATAAATTCATGTGACGCGATAGTCATTTGATAAATGAAACCATGTGTTTCAGCCAATTAGTTCATGTACTTACGTGTTTCCAACCTTTACTCTTATCTAAAATTTTCTTTTAAATAGTACATATTTATATCTCTCAACACTAAAAATGCTAACACTGAGAGTATTGCAATTTTTTTTTTAAATTTTGAAAAACTTTTTGAAGAATCTTAATACATTAACATTTTTACCCAATTACCAAATTTGGAATTTTATGTAAATTTTAGAAGAACAGAAAATAAAAGTCTATCGTCGGTTTTGAATTCAATGTAGAGCGTGGTTGCATTTATCATGTGATAATCCTGAATTTAGTCCATTCTGCACCGACAATTGTGTAAATCTTATTTCCATTAAACATCAGTTATTCAATTTTTTTAAATATATTGAATACAATAATGTCTTAAAAAGTAAACTCTAAAAGATTCTAAATTTGCAGGAATTACTTAAGGTATCCGACTACGTTCGGAACCGTGATTTTAAAAAAGCGCATAAATGGTAAATTTTCATGATATCTAGTGCCACTTAGATTAGACTTCATGTATAAAATTGTTTTAAAGACATCTTGACAAAAAAATTTATTTAAATACAATATTTCGCAAAAAATTAACTTAGAATAAACTTTTTTCAAAATGTTTTCCTTTTGGGAAAAATGTTTCTACACTTCTGGCCACCATAAATACAACACCAAGAAAGACAAGAGATAGCACAACAAAATTTATTTTGTAGATAACATATTGACCAAGTATCAAATGATTAAATTTATGGACTTCTGTGAAGTGTGGTTCCTGCCAGAATCAGTAGCCAGAGTAGCCACCATTGTCGAAGATCGCCGCTACCACACGCCTCGGCATTGATTCAAAGAGACTTTGGATGTGTTTTGGGGGTACAGCAGACCAAGCAGCTTCCACACGTTGCCAAAGTTGATCTGGTGTGGCAGCTGGGGATGTAATCTGGGTCAATCGTTGAGCAACCATGGGCCACATGTTTTCTATCGGCGAAAGATCTGGTGAGCGAACCGGCCAGGGAAGTAATTCAATCTAGTGACTGATGAAGAACCTTTCGACACGTGCGGTTGCGCATTATCCTGTTGAAATATGGCTGTCGCCAAGCCCTGAAGGTAAAGAAGGACAACTGGCTCTAACACCTCGGAGATGTAGCGCTGGCTGTTTAAAGTACCGGTAATGTGTACTAGAGGAGTGCTAAAGTGATATCCAATACCGCCCCATACCATAATACCCGGTGCAGGACCAGTGTGGCGAAGCATAACGCAGCTGTTCAGCATCCTCTCTCCACGGTGTCTCCAGACTCGAATCCGACCACCATGGTGTTGCAGACAGATGCGTGACTCGTCAGTAAAGACAACTTCATTCCATTCTGCCGCCCACGTCCTTCTTTCATCGCACCATTGGCGGTGGAGACGTCTGTGGTTCTGCGTCAAGGGTAGACCAAGCAATGGACGTCTGGCGGACCGACCATTCTATTGTAAACGGCGTCGAATGGTATGCGCAGACACTGAATGATGCGTTACAGACTCAATGTGCCGTGCTATGGTTCGTGATGTGACTGAGCGATCCGTCACTGCCATGTGCACAATTTGCCGGTATTCATGTGAAGTGGTGTACTGAGGTGGATGCGATCGTCAACGTCGGTCCGTCGTACCCTCCTGCATCCAACGGTCACATATCCGCATTACAGTTGTTTGGTTTCGTCCAACACGACTACCGATCTCCCTGAAAGATAATCCACAATCTCGGTAGGCCACTATCCTTCCTCTGTCGAACTCGGATACTTGATCAAAAGCTGATTGCTGTTTTCTACGAGGCATAACTGATCGTTTTCTGAAAAAAGCCACAAGAAAAACACAATTGCCGAACTTGAAATCGTCGAAATCTCCAAGTCTTAAATAGTGCTTTGAGGTGGCGTCACAGGCGCACGTGATGTGTGTCTGCGCTGAAATTCTAATCATTTGCATACCTCACCTCCGTTAATGCATGTTATAAATTTCATGTTTTTTGCATGCTTCCTTTAGGGTGTTGCATTTACGGTGGCCAGAAGCGTATTATAATAATAGTTTGCCTGTATATAGCTCAAACCTTTTTACAGAGGCTCAAATATGATTTTTGAAAAATTCGCATTATTTTCAGAGTTACAATAAATTAAAATAATGATCGGCGTTTTTTTCTTAAAATTGCTCCCCTCAGTTGTCGTAAAATTTGGATAAACCCACTTCTAAGTTATATATTTCAAAAATTCTAATTGAGCCTCTGTACACAGGTCTGAGCTATATACAGGCAAAATATTATTATAATAGAAGCATTTTTCACAAAAGGAGAACATTTTGAAAAAAAATTGTTCTACGTTAATTTTTTGCCAAAATATTGTATTTAAATAATTGTTTTTGTCACAATGTCCTCAAAATAACTGTATACATGTATCCTATTCTAAGTGACACTAAATATCATGAAAATTATCCATTTATGCGCTTTTGCAAAATCACGGTTCCGAACGTAGTCGGATACCTTAATAGTGAGTTGTTCAAATTTATCACAAAAGATATATTTATTCAATTTTTTATGAATTATGTACCGGTTGATTCATAAATAGTGTGACGAATTTCAAAGGATCATAAATTTTTATTGAATAAAGTTATTTACATGGAATTTTCACTGTGGTTTCCTCTAACACAGTAAACCTTTCATAAGCGTTTCTTGCTAAGCTAAAAGAGTACTTTCGATCATTTTTATGGTATTTTTCCAACTTCCTCTTCAATTGTTTTTTGACGCCCTTGAAATGCTTTTAAGTCTATTTAATTGTTTTTTAAGTATCCCCATAAAAAATAATCGCAGGGAACACACACAGGGGATAGCCATAGTCATTTATCAGGATGCATTGTATTTATTTTTTGTGTGATCTTTTATCCTTTTTATAGTTGATTTTACAGTATGATTTAATGCAGAATTTTGGTGAAAAACAAAGTTTCCTTGAGGGTAAAGACGTTTACTTTTTGATCAAGCGTTTCAAAACTTTATTCTTACAGTATTTAGCATTAATTTTAAAGTTTTGTTCTGCAAAAAGTGGTTTTGTTAAGCCTTGAGAGGACATTTCCGTCCCTACCATAACACCTGACGGTCAACTTGCATTTTTCAAATCAGCTGCGTCTTTACGACGTTTTTGCTTGAAATATTTTGAATCTTCGCTTTGCCAGTTGTGAAGGACAGATGGAACTGTGCTTCATCAGAAGTTTTTCATGCTTTGTATCTACCTTTGCGTAATATTAAACACAGAGGTCAAGAACGTTTTGTTCGTTTTTCTACGGTCTTAACAGGCATTTGTTGACCGACTGAAAAATTTACATTTTTATAGCCAATTTTCTATATCTGACGATAAGTTGTCGATCGTTATATCTATAGTTTCTTTGCCATAGGTTTTTGAGGCAAAAGAATTTTCTTCAACGATAGTTACTTTCAACTTCTTTTTTTTTCCTCTTTCATCAAGGCATTGTTTCTCAAACTGTGGTGCGCACCCCAAGGGGCATGATAACTCTGCAAGGGCGGGGGCGCGAGCATATTAAAAAATCGAAAACAAAAGATTTTTTAAAAATACTATTATTTTATTGAAAGTAAACAAACAAAATATATTCTAACATAATAAAAAAATTAATATTTGCACTGATATAATACATTTATAAATGTATCAGTACTGTTCAATGCATTTCATAATTAATTTAACAATACTAAATTAAGAACAAGTTTAATAATTATCAGTGAATCCCTCCTCCTCCATGGGCTTGTCAAAAATAAAATAATATACAAAAATTAACACTTATCTTGATAATGTGGTGGTGGTGTGTGTGTACGGTTAATAATTAATCCCTTAACTGCCGATTAAAAGTTACACGATTCTCTCCCCAACGCCACCGTTTTCCACGTAGGTGAAAGTATGCGACGGAATGAAGGAATAAATAAATAAACAGGTGGTGAAGGAATAAATAAATAAATAGGTGGTGAAGGAATGAATAAATAAATCCTCTGAAATAAGTAAATCCTTCGTAATCAATGTCAAGATTCATTTTTTGCATTTCAAACCTTCGGAATAATTATATGGACTGCAGTGCATAGAAAAGGTCATACTTGGGAAAGACGTATATATACGTCCAGGGCAGTTAATGCTTTGGATTAGCGTGAAGTTTATATTCGTCGGTGGCACTTAAAAAAGTGGTATTGTAGCTTTAGTGTTAAAGTATAGTACTATTGAAAAATACTTTGTTATTTGTATGGGGGCGCGATGAAAATTATGGTTAAATATTGGGTCGCAAACATTGAAAGTTTGAGAAGCACTGCATTAAGGACTTCCTTTTGTTCACATTTTTTCCCTGGAGCTTTTGATTGCGAGGCAAATTTCATTTATTTTTGACGTTTATATAGTAATACAATAGATTTTTTTAAATGCTTTATTATTTACAACCTTTGAACAAACATCCTTCAAAAGCACTAAAATTTGGTTCTGGGTTTGAGGATCTAATTTCAGTACTGTAATTTACTCCCAATAATAAAAATGGTTAGATTGGTAATTTAGATGTTTCATTTTTCAAATAAAGCCAGTAGTAAAACGATAGAAATTCATTATAAATAGTTATATGCCATTAAAATTGGTCACACTCATTTTGAATCAACCGGTATCTTGTATACGCCAACAAACTTTAAGAAAATTATAAACTCTTACGTGAAAAACTATACAAGATACATTTTGAGAATAAGACAAATCATGTCAAAATGGGAGGAAGGAGGAGAAACTGCACTTCAATAAAAATTACGCTTTTATTGGTACGGGGATAGATTCATTTATGCAAAATCTATTAACAGAAATCCGAAAACAATAATTTACAGTTTCCTTAGAGAAACTCTCTTGAGCAATTTTCGTTCATAAATTGAATGTCTTCTGTGCCTCAGAATAGAGAAAAAAGAAGATGAAATGAAATAAAATACTTAGATTGGTTTTTCTTTGAAGGTTTGATTCTATGTAATTATCTACTTTCGAATCAACTGTGGAGAAAATTATTAGTCTTCAATTACGTCGTTTCAACTTTTTAAAATGGTTTTCAGTTTTTTAAAAAAAGGTTAAGGTATCCGACTGCTTGCGACAACTTTTTTGTTGTTGAAAAAATAGAGATATGGGGATTTTTTGTGATTTTTAGGTTTATTTAGTATATTTTAAGGTAAAAAAACGTAAAATTCAAAACAAAAAAAAAAATTATTATTATTTAAAAGGCAAAAAACTGGTGAAAATGTGCAAAAAATTACATAAAAAGGGCCCGCTCTGTACAAAATCTTTTGAACAAATTGTCGCCAACAACTCTAACTTGGCAAGATTTGCGCCGGCATAATGGAAAAGTGCCAAAAAAGGTTCACGAGACCATGGTTATTTCTAATTTTAATCTTGTTGAATATGTCTAATGCAAAATTTCGGTTTTATAACTTATTTTCGGTATTTGATGATAGAAAACCTAAATGTGTACCCGTATTACTTAAAGAAATTATTTATAAAAACTCTTCCAAATTATCTTTTTATACACAGTTATTATTAAAAGAAATTATTCATTCGTAACACGATTTAATGAAGAGGGGAAATTAAAATTTAATAATAAAAATTCGGTTCTCAGAAAGAACCGTGAAATCCATGATTAATTTAATTTGAGACTTCTATAGGACAGCCCATAATTTTTTAAACAAAATAAGAAAATAGAAGCAAAATTCATTCATTTTTCGTGATTGATCAGGAAAAGATAATTAAAACACTCCAGATTTTTCTCTCTCATAATTAAAAAAAATAATAATAAATACATATGCGGTTATTAGTAATTACAGCAAGTGGATAACTTATTTCCTAAGCTAAACGGAAAATAACAAAGAAAAAATATATTTTGATAAACACACTGACAGCGCCCTCAAAGTAATTAAAAACTAATTTGTTTAACTTCTGTTTATGAAATGCATAATTTGCTTACATCACATCATACATGTTTAGCTTTGTGATTTAATTAGATTTTGTTTTTAGAGAGATGTTTTGAAATTCTTGCTGAAGTTATTTTAATTATATTTGTAATTAATAAAAGCAAGAAAAACGTGGACGTTTTGTACTATATAGGAGTTAATTGTTTTATTTATAAATGTTGTGTTCGATAGTAGATTTTATTAAAGTCATTTACAGATTTAATAAGTAATATAAAAAAAAAAGTCAATTTCTACTTAGGTCAACAAAAGAAAATTTAATTTTAGTTTCTTTTTATTAAATAATTACAATTAATATAAATATGCATATACATATGACAGAATCACAATATGAAGTGTCAAAATAGAATTCGAACTTCCTTGTTATATATGGTATTGGATTATTACTTTTGTTTGTTTCTATTTAATAATTCATAAATCACATCTTCCGAAATTAGGCCGTCCCAGGCAGGATTCAAACCCACGATCATCGGATTATAAGTCTAACGCACTATCCATTGCGTTACAAGGACACAAAGAGCAATTTACCTTTTCATAGATGGTGCTGGACTATTATTTTGTTTGTTAATATTTATTCATTAATAAGGCTAATTATTGAATTAATATTTTAAAAATATCTATTAACATCAAGTGTCATCCACTATAAGTTTAAAAACTCTATTTGAACTTGAGTGGATAGGTAAAAAGTATTCTATTAACGATTGAAAATTTAAACAAGATATATATATATATATATATATGCATATAGGGAAAGTGTGAACTAATAGGAGGAATTGAAAAAGACAACCAACGGAATATATTCACCGATCAGTTTTCAGTGTAGGCAGAATAATTTTCAAATAACAGAATATATTTTAAAAATATATGTTAAGAAAATTAGTGAGAAAAATATGTATTAGTATTATAGCATAATTAAGAGTATATAATTAATATATTTGAAGCAATTAGCAGGATCATTAATTTATCTTAATTAAAAATACTATTTTATGCTAACATTTTGGACGAAACATAATTCTTGGAGGTAAGAAATGAAACTGAAAAATTATGTACTAGATTCTTGTAAATATCTTTCACAAACAGATTGTAATATAAACATTTTAGATCGACATGTGTTATTAACGATTTTACGCAAAAATAATGAATGCCTAAGAAGAACTTATTTAAAAAGGCAATACTTTTCGTACATAACAGCTTTAAGACATGTAATGATAAAGTTCTAAATTTTCTGCATATATTTTAATACGTATATATATATATATATACATTCTTAAAAACATCAAAGCCGTATAAAGCCTTCGCTTTTAGTCTCAAATCCTTCAAAACCATGAAGGAAAATAAATATCTAATAGCAGCATTTGAATCGCAAAACATATATTTCAAAAATATTTTTTGATGAAGAAAACCTCTTTGGTCCTTTGATGATTATGTAAATTATAGGTGTTCCATACATCAAGAAAAGAAAGAGAAATATTCTTATACGCATGGGAAAGAACAAAACTAGAAAGTATACAAATACAAAAAAAAAAGCGAAAAATTACAGTTTAGTGGTAAAATGCGATGCTTTTTGAAACGAATAAATGTATTTTAATACTGAGAATAAGTTTATGGACATTTGTCGTGTTTGAACTGGGAGACGATTTGCACATACAGTAAAAAGAAAATATATAATATAGCTTTTTATTTAGAAATAAGTACTGTATTAGAATACATTTTGCCTACTGATGCCTGAAAAGATTAAGATATTATTTATAATTAAATAAAAATTCCCAGAACATACAGTAAAATACGGTTAACGCGAAAACTGTTAAGACGAAATATCGGTTAACACGAAATAATACAATGGTTTTGACAAACTACTACGAATTTTTATGCATTTTATTTTCTTAACACGAAAAGATTTCCCTTCATTTAATGAAATGTTTGAGCAAGTTTCTGTATTTTAAGACTGTCCTACTGTTTCATCGAAAGAATTCGTTGCAGTAGATGATGATAATGTGAGTACATCTCTAATTAGAGAGAGAGAGAGAGGGTAGACAACAAGGTATCTTAGAGTTTTTTCAAATCTCAAAAAACATCATTCACGCAGATTCTGACGACATAAAAGGGAGAATAATGCAGCTCCTGCTTCCACGTCTATCAAAATGATAAATATCATGAAAAGTTCGAGCGTTTATTTAGACGCACATTTCAATGGTGAAAGGACTAACAAAATGGACAACATCGAACGATTTGATGCTAAAAAAGACATTGCTTGGAAATATATTATATTAACACATAATAAAAGACTTGAAACATTTTGTATTAAATATCATTAATTTCTTGTGAATGTTTTTATTTCATTGAACTTTATTAAACACCGACATTGATTCATATCTATGTAAGTAAAATGTACTTTTATAAACTCAGCATTGTTTAATGCATGTTTTTTTGCAATATCATTTTACCGGAAATTTTTTTCCCAAAAAGAAAAAATATTTTAGCCCAGTTTCGTGGTTGATTTTCACTGCTTTTTCAAGCCCTTTTAAAAAAAATGTAACCATGATTAAAGGGTTTATTTAATGACCGCGTAGGGATTGAAATGAAATTCCGGGTCAAAAAATCCCCATGTCACCCATTTCCCCTTCCCCGTTAAACATTTATGGGGGCTTGTAAATGTAAAATAATGTATAATCTTTCAACTTTAAACAGTTTGATGCGGAAATCAGAAGAATAAGGTACCTATAAAGTTGTATATGTCCTTCTTTGACTGTAGTTAAAAATTAACACTAGATTGCCTAAGGAAGTCATTTTGACTGCTTTTTAATTTCAATTAGAAATACAATTACTTATATAATAAAAACCCTTTTTTTTTATAATCTTTACAAAACTTTTTTTCCCAAAGTTACATTTTTTATTGTTTTTTACCCTAATAGCTTTTATATGACAGTAAAAAAATAAAAAATTTTAAAAAATTTAAATTTTTTAAAACAAATTTTTTTTACACATTAGTTATTCTTTCACAATGCATTCATTTTGACGTTTGAAAAGGCAATATAAGTATATACTAAATTTCAGTCTTTCTAGTGTTAAATTGCATCGCACTAAAATAACCTCAAAACCCCAAAAAAGATTTAATTGAAATCAACAAAATCAATAATAATTTTTTTAAAATTGGTTGCTTTTTAAAAAAAATTCCCCAAGGGGCGCAAAAGCAGTTTATATTGCTTTATAGTAAAAAGGCTTCAAAATTGAAATACATCTTTTGGTAATGAAAATGCTCAATGTACTGCTGGAGTGAAAAATATTAAAATTTCACCAGTTTCCTGTGATTGATGTGACAAAATCATGAAATTCCAAGATTTTTTTATTAAAAAAAGTATCCCTCATAAAAAAAAAGTAATTGCCATTAGCTATTCAAACTGTAACTTTTGAAAAAACAAAACTTATTCTCAAATTTCAAAATGTTTTGAATATATGGCGTAAAACAAATATATAAATAAAACGTAAGTTGCACTGGCTGTTGTGGAAAGTTAAACAAATTTATTTTTTGGGGGGTGATAATTTTTTCTAATTTAGCCAAAAAGGGAAAAAACCAAATGGGGGGGAATTTGATTTATAGTTGGATTCCATAAGGTAGGTGGGGGAAAAATGCGTGCTGCCCGGCGTTGGTTCATGATAGCTGCTCCCAAAAAATTCCGGATTCGTTTTGGAAGTAAATGTTAATTGTTTGATGTTAGAGCCATATGATGACACACATTATATTAATGACCCAATACCGTGCTGCCTAAAGAAACAGTTGTTTTATTGGGGGTGGGAAAGGCAAGGATGATTTCTGGGTAAGAGGACTGGGATAACCCCTAAAAACCATCTCCCCGGAATTTCCCTTTAAGGTCCAACTTTGGGGTAGAAAACATTTCTTGATGAAAAAAACCCCAAAAACCAGTGTGTGTTTTAGGTTTTTTTAGCCCCGTGACTTTTTGACGACCACAAAAAATTCAAAAGATATTCATGAAAATTTACAGTCCCGTTGCGGTTTTTAAATAATATGTAGGGAATATATGTTTTGTTAACCAAAAAATTGTGATAAAATTGGAAAAATTAAAAAAAAAAAATCCATTTTTATCCAAAAATTTTAAAAGTAACATTTTTCTCGTGACTGAAGAAATACTCCAATTTTCTCTTTTTGGGCCCCATAATTTCGCGCCTTTAAAAGGAGCTAACAGTTGATTAGCGCCTTGGCCCTGGACTATATGGTTTTTCCAAAAAAGAGATATTTTTTTTTCGCTATGCTATCAAAAAACCTTTTCCCGGGAAAATTTGAAAAAAAAAGGATTTCCCCACAGTGTTTGGGAAGGATTTATTTATTTCATAGAAAAATTTGCTTATTATGCCTTTTTTTTTCCTAAAAAAACCCCTTGCGTGCCCATGTGAAAAACAAATGGAAATGGGGGGGGAAAGGGCCCAAAAAACTGGTACCCCGGGAAAAAGGGGGTTTGAGGCAAAATTCAATGATCATTTGAATGTTAAACGTTATTCAAAATTGAAAAAATTTGGGAGGGAAAAGCAATTGATATAAATAAACATTTTTACCAAAGTATTTAAAACCCGAATAAGGGCCAAAAAATTAAAAAAATTTTTAAAAAAAAAAGATTTAGACATAAACCCCCTTCTAAAAAAGGGATTTAGACCCCAAACTATGTGGGAGATATCCAGTAGCATATCGCCCGAATGACTAGAAATTCGTAAATTAATTTTTAAACTTAACCATATATCAGGGGAAAGTAAACAACATCAAATAAACAACAAAACCCCATACATCAAATTCTAGGATACTAAAAAATTTAAATTTTTTAATTTTAGTGTTTTTAGGTTATATTTTTTTAAAAATGACTCAATAGAGTTAAAAATTTTTTAATTTTTTTATAAAATAAAAGATTTAAAATTATTTTTTATAACCCCCCGGAAAATTTCTTCTTTCGTATTCTATTAGCCTTTTTGTTTCTCAAAAAACCCCCCAATTTCTTAATTTTTTTTTAAAAACATTTAAAAAAACCCCTGAAGATAAACTAAATTTTAAAAAAAAATAAAATTTTTATTTTAACCAAAAAAAAAATATTTCATAACCCACATTTCGACAGGGGGAGAACGTAAAAAAGGGGTTTTTTGCATTACTAAATCTTCGGGAAAACCCCGGGCAAGATTCCCTTTGGCGTAGTTTCCTTTTTGATCAATTTTCCCTAATGACGTTTGGAAAAGTAAGTGTAATAAAATGGAAAATTCGGGGAGAGGTGACGGACATGAAAGATGGAGATGGCCTCTTCCAGAACCCCTTTCTCGGGAGTTTTAAAATTTATTTCAAAACGAAAACAGCTTAAGGGGATAGTTTTTTAAAAATCAGAATGAGTGCAAAAATCTTATCTTTGTTTTGAAATAAAAAATATTTGTTTTTAGGGGAAAAAATTAAGAAAATAGAAGTCCTATGTTTTTTTATTTTATTTTTAATTTTTAAAAAACGGGTTCAATGTTTTATTTTTTTAATCTTCAAAATATAAACGTGATAACTTTGAGAACTGATTTAAAAAGGGTACCCTTTCGACTTTTTGAAGCCCTTTTCCCATCCCTTTCCCGTTTAAAAAATCCTATTGGGAAATTTTTGGTCATTAAAAAAATTTTATTTTTCAACGCACCCTCGAAGAAAAGGGATTATTTAAAATTTGGCCCCAAAAAAATAGATTAAGCTTTCAAACCAGAGAAATGATAGTTTTTCTAACCCGAACAGGATTAATCGAATTTATAATGTAACGCTGATATTTGCTACTGATAATTTAAAAAATTGGGGTAATGTTACCAGAGATTGAATAGAAAAATTTGATAACCAAGAACAGGGAAAATGGGTACTTGGTATTTAAAGTTTTCCATACTTTTGTACCTTGTTAATTAACTCAATATAGCTTTAATTGCGTGCATCTCTTAGTTTTGATTGACTGAACTTGTGTTGTTGATTGTGTTACAAATAAATTAACTGATTTCGAACATGTCTAGTCTTCTTTCTCTTTCTCCCACATCTCTAGGCGTGGACCCGAGATTCTTACAAATTTAGCTGCCTTTTACCTAATTCCTGTGTTTTCTACCATAGAATCCAAATGTGTATTGATTGCCCTCTTAGAAGAAATATTACGGCTACTGACAACGAATCTCGTAACTTTGTATCACGGTAAAAGAATTTAAATTGCTTTTCTATCTTCTAAATTTTAGACCAGTTGCCTTCAAACTGTGTCCACTGTACCCTGGGATTTCACTAGTAACAACAAAGAATTTTAAAAAAAAATTGTAAACGTGTATGCAAAATGGATTCATGTCCTTTATGGAGCGTGAAACTCATAAATATTTAAAGCTTATCCCATTAATTAAGACTGAAAATTTTATTTATACACAGTAATTTTATTTTATAATACTTTTTTATTATAATATAATAAAACAAATCTTAAAACATTTTTTATTTATATGTAACATTTCTATTGTTTATTATCCCATGTTTCACTATATAATTTTAGACACATTAGTACAATGTTTTACAAAATTAAATACTTTTCTAATGGAAAATTCATCTTTTTTATTTGTGAAAAGAAACAAACACCTGCTATGAAGGCAAAGGAACACCTTATCGACGTATTAACAAATTCGACGTTTAAATCTAAGTTTAAGCAAGAACAACTCTTAAATTTTAAGTTGCACACTTATGCAAAATACACTATATTTCTGTCACGGTTATAAACATTTTAATGCTATCTAGAACAATGTATTTAATTAAATTATATTTCTCAATGTGAATGGTTACAAAAACAAAACACAAAAACAACAGAACGTGAAATACGATTACTGATAATTTCAATAGACTTAGACTTTGATAGTTTATGTAAATAATGGAAGCACATATCCCAGCTACTAAGTATATTGCATGAGTAAGTGACACTTGGATCACAAATTAATATTACTGATGAGTAAATTATAACATATTTTCATGAAACTTTTTTAATGGCACACACAAATACAATAAACTTTTAATTGTATTTCTATAAAGTACTTATATAAGGTGACCAGTTTTTTTACAATGAAAGGGAGGATGAAAAATTTAAGAAAACATTTCAACATAAACATATGAAACACTTTATTAATTCAAACAAAAATTCGCTAATTACGCTTATATCTCTTTTAATTATTTACTTAAATGAGTATTTTCTCATTGAAGGATTTGTTTCCGTCAATATATCATTTTCTTTTATATTGGATATTTCGGAGCAAAAAATATCCTTCATACTGAATTTTACGTAAGTACTGCAACGAAAATATTAACATTCAATCTTGATTTCTTACTTGTTCAAAAATTATTACCAACTGAAAAAAACTCTTTCAACTGCAGCATTAGTTCCAATGCAGCACAGCGTAAATACAAAAAAATAACTAAATTTTCATATGGAAAGTGTTCATGTATTTTCACCCATTTTTTATCAATTTCAGCATGTTGATTTTCCAATTGTTTCAATATGTTATAATTTAAATATACATTCAGTCTTCTAATTTCTTCAAACAGACAAGTGTCATCGATTTTAATATCAGGCATTTCTTTCCATAAAAAATCAACACAGTTTTCTATATCTGTCCAACTTTCATGAAGTCAACATAATAAAATGATCTTGACAGTGTTTGCGAAGGATTTACTTATTTCAGAGGATTTGTTTTATTTATTCCATTTTTCGTCCCCCCAATACATCACATATGCGTGCATACGTGCAAAACGGTGGGATTGGGAAACGAATCAAGTAACTTTTGAACGTCAATTAAGGGATTAATTATAAACCATTTCAAATTACAATATAAGTATAATTTTTTTCATATAATTTTATATATGACAAGCCCGTTGGGTCACTGGTAATTATTAAATTTGTTCTTAACCTAGTATTTCTGAATTAATGATAAAATACGTTGTGCACTACTGATACATTTATATGCATATTATATCAGTGTAAATGTTTTTTAATTTTTTTTTATTATGTCTGAATGTATTGTTTGTTTACTTTCAATAAATTAATTATTTTTTTCCATATACTTTTGTTTTCGACTTCTCACTATGTTCACGCCCCCTCCTAGGGTCATCACGCCCCCTAGGTGGCGCGCACAACAGTTTGAGAAGCGCTGATGTATGCTAAAGTTGTGTATTCTTTTGGCAGCTAGACACAGTGCGGCGAGAAGAAAGTGGGTTGCTGAACATTGAGATATGATGAAAAATGATTGTAGTTAAGGGCTGTATATAAACGAGTCTTGAGGGTGGGTCACTAGACGTGCTTTAGACCTCAAAATAACCCTTCCGTAAATATCGGGAAAATTTT
>BMAV01002430.1:45771-64019 GCA_019973955.1 Trichonephila inaurata madagascariensis | reverse complement strand
TTATGTTTTTGTAAAAATATTTTTAATATTTAATAAAATCTAGAGATATTTTAAAAAGCATTATATAAATTTCAAAGTGATAAATAATTTTTTTTTATCAAAATAAAAATAAAACCTTTTTGATTTAGAATATTTTTTAATTCGGTAAAAGGAAAATATTTTCTATCATGGGAGTTGTAAAATTACTGAAAAAGTTATAAAAAGATTGATATATTTGAGTTATTTAGTAGAGAAGAGATCGAAGAAAACTAAATAGAGTTATAAACTAAATTTAAAATATTGAAGGATATAGAAAATAGTTATTAATGTTGTGTGTGTAAAAAAAATATAAATAGAAGTTGGGATACACAATTTGGGTTGAGCTAATGATTTGTTTAGGGAAAACGTTTATTAATAAAATATCAATAAAATTTGTGAGATTTTTTTTCTTTTCTCCTATATCCCCTTAAGTAATCATTTTTTGAAGTTTTTTCAAATATGTAATTGAAAATTTACTTAAATAAAATCTTGTTATTTGAAAAAAGAACATTCTTAGTGAATTATGCTCTTTCTAAAACTGAGCACAATTTTAAAATTATATTGTTTTTGAATAGTGCCTATTTTAATATGATTACATATCTTATGATTCCATATTTTTGACTTTCATAAGTTTTATAATTCTTTTAGAATAATGGAAGCTATGAAACTTAAAACATACAAAAATATATCTTTAAAAATGTAGAATGTTCTGTTAGAATCAAAAATAAAATTTTTATTTCTCGTCTGTTCCTGAATAGTTTCATCATTTTTCTCCTGAGGAATTTTGCCGAATCTTTTCATGTAATATGAATGTAAGTTATATTTTTTTGACTCATCAATTGTATAATCTTGAGTTAAATTTAAAAATCGTACCAAAAAAATTATCTTAGCTTTGTGTGTGTGCTTTATTATTCATAACTGTTCATTTTTTAACTATGTACATAAATACTTAAGTATCTGAATGTTACTTAGTAGCTTACATTTTAAAATAAATAGGTCATGAATTTCTCTTGATTATATAAAATTAATGTATAGCACATGTTTGTGAAGTTATCATTTATTCTGTTTGAGGCAGTTGCTAAGAAAAATAACCTATATATTTAGGCAAAATTCTGTTTTCAAAATCAACACGGTCGCAGGGAGAATAAGTAATACTAAGTAGTATTAAGTGCATTCCTTGCATCTTTCTCAGATTTGAATCCTATAAAATACATTTGGGATCCTTTGGCAGAAGTACTTACCCTTTTTTAACCACACACACATTCACAAATTTAAAATACACCTGAGAAACAAATGGATCAAAATTTCCAACCCTTTCCTCTTTAGTACTCCTTTGCCCCCATAGGCTGTTTTTGTTTGTAATTTTTGGTAATTTGCTGTTAGTCAGATGGAAGGGCCATGCTGATATTTTCCATGTGCTGGATTGATTGCTTTCCCAGGAAGTCAGTTTAATAGCTAAACACCCTTGTTGAATGAACTGTCTCTTTAAATTAATCAAAGCTGCTTTCCTTCTCATGTTCTCTGAGGACTTCTCTGTTGAAGTAATTTTTGGGTTATAAGCTTTATGATTTTGAAATTATCTTTTCTTTCTGTCATGAAGATTGCCGTCTTTGGTAAAAACCTCAGGATGCCCTAGTGATCTTTCTTATATTCAACTCTCTTGTTGTTTCATTCCCTTCTCTTTCATTTAAAGTTTATCTAAATCATAGATGCACATTTTTTCAGAAAATAAGAATTGTTTAGTATTGGTTGACCTAACATTATCCTTGCATCAATTAAAGCAATTTCTTAGTGTTTTAGTGGAAATCATACATTATAAAATGCCACTTGAATATCAGTGTCCACAGGAGCTCTTGAATTTCTTCTTCAGTAGTGGATGTTAATGTTTGGCTGCTGCAAGGATCATCTTCCAACATCTGTATAGCCTTGACAGTAGTGCTTGTGCCATTTGAACACTTGAATTTTTTTATTGTTTCACTTTTTTTCCTCTTCATTTAATATTTGAAGAGTCTCAGAATGTGTTTTCCATGGCGAAAGAAAAAATTCAATGTTTTCATGTTTTATGTAAAATACTCCATTCAAAAATCTGAATATGCCAAAAAAAGAAGGAAAAAAACACACCTGCAGGATCTGGGGACATTTACTAAATAAATAATTGTTTAGTTTCCAGTTTTTTTTTTTTAGTGATATCAAGGTGTTTAAAATGAGTCCTGTGTTGTGATCGTTGTGGCACCATCTGATATTTAATTGCAGGAACTGTTTAACTTTACCTTATATGGTGAAACAGTGTAAAAATTGTCGATCTACATACTTTGATAAAAATAAATTTTCTGTCCATAAAGTAACACATTTGTAATTTTCCTGCAATCTATTATACTTTGCTTTTAAACTTTTTCTAAATTATGTAGTTTTTTGAAAATTTAATAAGACTGTTTATATTGTGTCCGTAATTAATATATTATGCATTCAGTTAACCAGTTATGTGTCAAAAAGTGTTTAATTTTTAAGTATTTTAATCAAGATACTTGGAGCAGTAATTCCGCATTCATAATTTTCTTATCCTTGATTCCAGATTTTATATAATTTATTATGTTTTTTTTATAAATTTCATTGTTTTGTTTTGTGGTATTAAATTTAAAACCATTTACTCTTTTAACTTTTTTCCTTTCTAGTTTAATTGTATCTCAGTCCTCTAATAATATAATTTTTAGAATTGCAATAATTTTCATGAACAATTACAATATGAGTAATATTATTA
Organism: Trichonephila inaurata madagascariensis; assembly: GCA_019973955.1. Classification (NCBI taxonomy): domain Eukaryota; kingdom Metazoa; phylum Arthropoda; class Arachnida; order Araneae; family Nephilidae; genus Trichonephila; species Trichonephila inaurata. The sequence continues at coordinate 61,243 of BMAV01002430.1, read as the reverse complement.
AAAGCAGTATGTTCAAGTTAAAAAAAAAATGTAAAACATAATGTTTGATGTCTTAAAACATTTTGAAATATCATTTTAATATTCAATAATTTTTTAATTATTCAAAAACATATATCATATACTACTATTATTTTCAGATAATTTTATGTGAGAGGTCTCGAAATCCAGCATTGCAGGTAACAAAGTAGTTTAGTATTTTATTTTTATAATAGTTTCTTTGTATCAGTTTTTCCTAACATGTATTTTCTTTCTTTTATAAATTTTAAGGATCTAAAAAAGTTTAATCTTTGAAGTTATATTAAATTAATAAAACTATATTTTTTATTTACAGCTTTTATACCAATAATATTTCTATTATTTTACTATACTAGAAATTTTTATTTTATATTGAATTGTAGACTTTGAAGGTGTGTATTTGTTTTATTATAAATTCAATTGAACTATCATTATAATATAAGCATGCAATATTTACATATCTACTTTTATGTTCCATATCAAAACATTTTTAAAAAATAAAGTTTCAGAATAAAATTAAGATTTATGTGCCATGTTATCTCAATATAAATTCTTAAAATTTTTTTAAAAAAATTAATTTGGTTTATAAAGCCAATCTCACTCTTGAGATGTGAACTGGGATTCTGCAGAATACAGTATATCATAAAACTACTTGATAAAAAAACCATAATGAAATAAAATTTATTGTAGGGAATCTTTCTGTTAAGAAAAAATGTGCTGCACACGGCAACGTTTGTGTTACTGTGACATTGCTGTGTGATGTTATGTTCTAAATATAAATAGTGTGTAGAAGTCACGAGTGATAGCTCAGCAATTGTTCTGAATAAATATACTTTACTTGAATTCACTGGCTGAACTATGAATTATTTCCAGTGACATCCAGCTGGTGGGTGCATCTCCCTGAATTTGGATTTTTTTTTGTTCATTTGCATAATTTTGATACTCTCATCGGGACAGGGTTGTTGTGTTGGAAGTAAAACTGAAACTGTTCAACTGTGAATTACTGAATTCAAGTTCCAGAATGATTCTTATAGCTGTAGGATATTGAGCAACTGTATTTGGATGATATGGAAGAAGCAGAAAACTACTGTGACCATTATATTGAAATTTGTTTCTGAGTGATTTTGAAATGACAAGAAACTGATATTTTAACCGAAATTGAAAGAAGTTTTAAATTCCTGAAGTTCAGCAGAAAAGCTAAAGACTTTTTGGCCTTCTAAGTCAATTCCAAAAAATTCATAATTAAAGAAGTATTGTGGCTGAAGATAAGATGCAGTACTTATTGCAGTCTGTATAACCTAAGTCAAAAGCAGAACCATTAGTTTTAAGTTTTTCTGCAACAGCGGATAATTGTCTTAGGGCCATTCAACTTAAGGAATCATGTGGCTGTTAAGACTTGCTTGTACAGGTTTACGTACAAGAACTTTCAAGTTTAGTTATGAAGAATGCTGTTTCTGGAAGAATGAAAACAGATTTGCCCTCCTTGTATGACAAGCTTGAAGGTAAATTGCAGTCATTGAGGAGCCTAGGGCGAACTCAAAAGTATGGATACTTTTTAACGCCTTTGGATGAATCCTGTTTACCTGAGAAAGTGCTGGCTGTGTCTGGGAAAGAAAATGTAATTTTTAGACAGATGTCAAAGGATCGTGTACTTTAGAACGTTTAATGACTTTCCTTCACCTAGAAAACTGGGGGATGGTGCTGCTAGCTAAATACAGTTTCGAAATTAATATTTGAACCAGAGATTTCCCAAAAGAAAGTATTAAACTTAATGAACTGATGAATGCATCAGTCCTGGTAAGGTCTGTCAATCCTACTGGTAAGAAAATCATTTACTGGGGGTTTTTTTTGTGATAAATATCCAAATGTAAAATATTATACTGTTGGAAAAATATCTGTAAGTTCAAAGCTTTAAGTGCTTTATTACTAAAAAAAGGTGTCTTAAATCTACTGGGTTTTGTTATAATTGGATGCATTTGTAATCCAGTTTAAAGAATGACTACTTGAAGTTGAAAAATTATTTATTCAATAAAATAAGTTTTAAAAGGGAAACTACTCTATAGAAACTAAACACTAGCATTCTTGATACTCCTGGCAATTTATACAATATGGATTATTCTGTCTCTTCTTGATATCACAGTTTTTAGTTATGCAGTTCTTTCTACATATTAGGCATCTTGGCTTTAGAGGACAATTAGCTGCAATATGATAGAAATTATTGCAGTTAAAGCATTGAGTGATTTCTCTAATGAGAAATCCCTCTTTTAACTTGCATGTATCCCAAAATGCTTTAAGTCCAAATATTCCTGGTTAATTCCACCAACTGTGCCCAGTTGGAAAGAGGATGTTCGAGTCATTTTAATGGATAGAAATTGTTAGAGGATCATATCAAAACAAAAAATGAAACCCGCTGATGATGCACCCAGCAAAGAAAAACAGAATTTCGACTCCTGATGGGATCATGCATATTCCACCATTTGTCTGAGTATTGAGAAGGAATACCAGAATTTGATTTCGGATACCAGTGATCCTACAGTTGCCTGGAAGAAGCTTCTGAACTATTTTCAGTCCAACACAAGAGCTCGTGTCATTGGACCTAGATGGTCATTAGACCATTGGTCATTAGATGAATTTTTCAACTGCCAAATATTAGAAGGAGAGGAAATTGGTCTTTATGCTGCTTTATTAAGATCTATTGTTGCCCAGCTGAAAGACGCTGAATATCCTTTAGAAGACATATATCAGGCCTTCCAGTTAATCAGGTATTTGCCTGAAAGTTATGAAGGTATTAAACAATCTATTTATCGTGGAATGATAAGGACTTTAAATTCGAACAAGTCTTATCAGAACTCCTCACTGAGGAAAGTAGACTTAAGCAGTGTAGAAAAGATCTAGATTTAATAGATACTAATCACTTGCACTTAAAGCAAACATTTATAAAAGTAAAAATATAAAATATAAGCCTGTAAATTTTAAGAAATCTGAGAGTAAAATAGGACCCTGTTTTAATTGTAATAAAATTTGTTCTGTATTAGCAAATTATAGGGAGAAGTTTAAGAGTAGTAAAAATCAAAGTGACAGTAATTTTATTACTGAAGATTGCATTAATCAGGAAGTAAATACTGATGATTTTACATGAGTTTTTGGCACAGCTGCTTCAACTCATTTTTGTAATAATAAAAAGTTTGTTTCTTATGAACCAAAGAATAATACTACTATGTCACTTGCTGTGGGAGACATAGCCAACCCAGTTAAGGGTGTGGGGTCTGTTAGGTTTTATTTTGATAATAATAATGGTAGAAATAATATTACTTTACATAATGTCATATACTCTTCTAAGCTAAGGAGGAATTTAATGTCTGGTCCAGCTATAGATAAAAATGGCAGTACTTTTGTGGGAGGTAAAGGAAAAATTGAGATTATCAATAGGGATGGAAGAAAACTTTTATGCAAGAAAGATTAATGGGTTGTATTATTTTAAACTTAGGTATCCTAAAAATATCCACATCAAAAAGTCTAATTGGACCACTTCAGAAGTAAAAAACTTAGAACTTTGTCAGAATAGATTTTGGTATATCAATAGTCGATATATTTTAAGGCCTAGTCAGAATGAGAGAAATACCAAAGTTAAAATCTACTAATGTGTACTGTGAGGATTTCAAAATGTAGCTAAAAAGAAAACAAAAAACATTTAAACCAATATTAAATTAAAGAGACCACATGTTTCAAATAGATGTCTGTTCCATTCCTGAAACATCTCATGATGGTAGTAATTATTTTCTCACTTTTACTCTTAAAAAGTAACCGTTTTCTCAATTAAAAGGTAATGTGATGTTTTCTATTGTTTTACCCGATATCAAAAATGAACAGGAAAATTCTTAAACACCAAGATAGTGAATATCATGATTGAGTTAGTTCGTAAAAAGAATTTTTTAAATTTTTGGATTCTCAGGGAATTAAGATGGAGAGAACCAATACATATTCACCTGAAATGAATGGGGTAAGTGAGCATTTTAATTATACAGCTTTAGATGCTATAAAAGCCATGTTAAGGAGTAGGGGTTTAAGTAATAAGTTCTGGTCAGAGGGTCTGCTATGGTTTACCTATACATGGAATCGAATTTGTCATCAGAACCAGACAAAAACACCTTTTGAATTGTATTATAGTAGAAAACTTTCTGTTAAACCTTTAAAAGCTTTTGGTTTTAGAGCTTATGTGGTTATTCCCAAACAGTCGAGGAAATAAACAATATAAGAGCAAAAGAGGGTGTTGTGGTCGGGTATGCAATGCAAACAAAAGATCATCAAATTGGGATTTCAGAAGAAAGAAAAATTATCAAAACTAGTAATACTTTGTTTAATGGAAATGTTAATGGGGAAGTGGTCCTGGGCCCATATAAAAGTAAATACACTCCTCTAATCAATAAAGAAGACGAATCTGAGACAGAAATTAGTACAGGAGAGGAAATCCCATTTGAAAATTTAACATGGACAGGAAAGCTGTTCCCAGACCTGATGGTACAAGAGTAGATATTATGGTTTTGAAGAAAATTTCCTCAGATTAAGATCAACTCAGGACACAGAGAATTACTGTAGAGCCAACAAGATAAAATTTGATAAAAAGATTTTTAATTTTAGTGAGAAAGATAAATATTCAGGTCCTGTACCTAAAGATGAAAGTAGTACCATTGAGCATCCAGAAGCACATGTTGAAGCTATAATACTTCCAAATTTTAACCCGCGGTCACTCGTGCTACCTTCGTTACTCACGGGGTGTAGAGAACACCCCAAACTTTTAACACGTGTATTTAATTATAAAAATAAAAATTAAGTCATTATGATACATATTTATAAAGTACAAGATGTGTTTTGTATTATACAAATAAAATTATTTAATTTATTGCACACAAATGAGACTAACATTAATTTAAACTAAACATACAAAATTTTCATTTTAAAAAACATAATTTTATATTATTTCATAAACCAGTAAAACGTATATGCCAGTAATAAATATACTTTATAATTAATGAGATAATGATAGTAGAAAGTAGAAAAATAATATTTTAATCATTTTCCAAACTTTCAGAGCAGATTGTATACAAATGCTCAACTTCTCGCGGGAGTTCTCAGACCTCCAGATAAACTTTTCAAGGTCAATACATTTCAATCGTTCCTTAAAGAGGGATTGCATCACGCCTGAAGGTTCAATGACCTAAAATGTGCAGCTACAGAAAAAATCGTGGTTCTGCACATTCTTTTTAGAAATCTGGGAGGATTTTCTTGTTGCTGGGGTGTACAGAACACCCTGCGCGAGTGATCGCGGGTTAAGGAAGTTTCTATATCTTCTGTGGTTTATTGCAATGAAAGAGGAAATCGACGTCATGTCAGAAAGGAATATTTGGGACTTAATCCCAAGGCCTCTAAAAAAAATGGTTATTGGAAATAGGTGAGTTTTAGTTAAATTCTGGAGATCTTTTATTACTATTTTTATTGGATTTTCTTGCTTGGGCTTGATACCATAGTATTCGAAGTCACTACTCACTGCTAATGGGTGAGTGAGATTTCTATACTCATCGCTCATTGGCATATAATTTTATGAAATCTCCAATTGTTTTATTCGTAATATTTAGGAACTTTTCATTAATAGTTTATATTTGATCTTTATAATTAGGTTCAATCTTTAGCATTATGGGGGAAGAGGGCTTAGCCTTAGGAGTGCTTTCCGGGGTAAGATCAGGGAGCAGTCGCTTGACGTCTTGCTCTAATTCCAAGAAGTTATTGGTAGTTTCAATGGGTTTATGATTTTCAGGAGTAGCAGATCTGCTGGTTTTCTTATGGAAGACAAAGTCTTCCAAGAATTCTTTAGATTTATATTTGTTTTTTCACTTTCTTAGTTTTATTCAGAGAGTCAAGATTTTCAGTATTATTTTTATCGTTAGTTTTAGAAGTAATAATTTTAACTTTTATTGTCCACGTTTACAGAAGTTAAAGGGGTCCTCTACAAACTTTCTCGCCTATGGCGTGATGTGAATGGCATGCAAATAGCTGGTGGTCTTACATGAAGACCATGTTTGTGAAGCCTTTGATGCACATAGTTGACCTTGGTATCAACTTTCTGGAGCTTGCGACAAAGGAGGATCTGAGTTGAGCTGCAGTAACGGGTGGACATCCTAGGCTTAACCCCACCCCTCCTGGATGCCGAATCCGTGGTTAGAAATTGTTTCAAAAGCCTATGAATCACAGATGGACTTGCATTCAGTCATCTAGCCACTTCTGTCCTGCCCCTAGTCTTCCAATAGCTCACCATCACAGTTCTTTGGTCATATGATGCTTGGATGTCATTGTTACAGTTTCACTATACCAAATTTCCAATCTCAGACACACAGCAACAATTGCCGCCTTCGAGACGTCCTTTTTTAAGCTCCTAGTAAATGACTTATTCCGACTGCATCTCCACTATTTTGCGTCATGTAATATTGTTCAGTTCTTTTTACCAAGATTATTCAAATTTCATTGAGATTGGCTTATTTTCGAGAGAGTAATCATTTTTGGGATTTTTCCTTAATTTATGATAACCAGTGTATTTGCACACACAAATATGCATATAGAATTTCAGACTTCTTTTATGCATTTGAACTATGTTTTTCAGAGATTGTGAATCATGAATTGATGATAATAATTCTTCTCTTCAATTCTAACTTTATTTGTAGTAATGTATAGAACCAATGCATTCATTTTCTGATTTAATTTCTAAGCTGTTCTATTTTATTGGTAATCTGCTATTGACATCAAAAGTAGAAAGTGTTGAAAAGGCCATATTTATAAAATTTTCTGCTGTACTCTAGAATTCATATTGTGAAAAAGTGTGGAAGAAATTTGACCTATATGGAAAACAAGGTAAAAGTTAGATTTTTGAAATTATCAAAAAATAAATTCACTTTAAAAATAACTAAAATGAATGGATTATTTCTTATGTTGACACATGATTAGTTTATTACTTAAAGCATTTACTTCTGAATAAATTAAAATTCTACTTGTGTGATCAGTTATAAATAAATTAATTCTCAAAAATAGTTGCAGACAGCATTAGAGCTCAATACTTATTCAGTTGGCAAATCCATAACTTTAATGATTTTTTCTATCAATCTATGGTCTGAGATATGAGAATATTGTATGTTAAATCTATTGAGAATGAAAGCTTTCATTTCAAAATAGTGGGGAAATTTGTAAAGTGAAAACTCAAATGTTATCCTTGTCACTTGAGTGTGATTCAAATTTACAAAATCAGTTCATTAATATCCTTTGTGTTGCTTCTAAGTGCAAGAAAGCGGTTAAACTTTGAATTATGCAAAAGCAAGAAATAAATTAAATTTATATTAATGCTTAAATTAGATGCTGATATAATTTCATTTTATAATATAGAACAGAGGTTCCTAAACTTTTTTGCCTCATAGACCCCTTGACAGGTTTTTCGGTTTGGGGTGGACCCCTACTTACTAATATTAAATTTTTGCTAATTCATCAACTTAAATGTGTTTTTTGACAATGGGTATAGAGTTACTTACTTTAAAAGATTAAAATTTTTAAGTGTAGTGAAGTATATGTTTAAAACTTAAGAAATCATATGTTAATTAAATTAAAATTTAATTAATGCATAAAATAACTGTTACGTAAAATAACTGAGCAACAAACACTGGGGATGAAATAACAAATTTTCAACATTTAGCATCCATCTTTTCAGGTTTAACCCTAAATTTCTCCTCAGTTAACAGTATCTAGTCTTTTTTTCCTTTCTTTCTTTTTGTTTTGGAGATTGGCAAGTGCACTGAAACTCCTTCTCAACCGGAAAATTTTAAAACTTTCACGAGATATTCCATAATATGGAATAAATAACAGTTTTATCTTTTTAAGGCCAAAATTGCTGATATCTGTTTCTAAACTTTACTTTAAGATCTTCGTTAGTGCCTATTCCTAGTACCTCATTCTTGTAATCTTACATTTTTTTTTTCAAAGTGACTATATTAATTCATTGCCTATTGTGGTATTACGATAGTCAAAACATTTTCAAACCTAGTTTGAAAATCTAAAAAAGAAAAGCATTTCAATGTTAAACATAGGTTAAAACGTCTTTTTCCTGGAAGATTGTCTGTGGCAATTGAGAAACTGAAAATTTGCAATGTACAAAATTACACTCCTTTGGCTTAACAATGACACACACACACACAAGAAAGGCTGAAATGTGGTCCTCGTTTTCGTAAAATTTATGCTTTCGCCTTGTAACTGCAAACTAACCTCATTAAATTTAGTAAATAAATCTGTTAAATAGGTAATTCGGTTTCCACTTGATCAAATTTCCTTCTAAAATTCTCGATCTGGTTTAGTAAGAGCTACTATCGTAGACCCCCATTTACACCTCATAGACCCTCAAATTATTTTTTCACTGACGTGGACCCCTTGAAGGTCATCATAGACCCCTGGGGATCTATATAGACCACTTTGGGAATCACTGATATAGAATTTCAAATATTATAAAGATGTAACATGCAATATTAGTAATAAAACAAATTTTTATATCCATGCAAAAGTTATTTGAATTAATATATAAACGATTTGTTACTGTGGGAGAACATTTTGAATTGTTTAGTGCATTTAATTGATTTTATGACAATGACTTCCTTCCCTCAATTTGAGGCAATTCATTATGGATCAATGAGTATTAATAATCTATTAATGCAAAATTTCTCTTTAAATGGTTTTAAAAAGATGCTAAAATTATTGTTATAATATAAGCACTAGTGAACACTTTTTTTTTTTTTTTTTTGCATTTTTCATTTAAATAATTTGTGGTTATCTCAAACTATTTTCAGAATAGTTGAGAATTTTCAGATGAAAAATTGTTGGAACTTAAAAATTTTTTTCATTTTTTTTAAAATTAGGTTCAATTTAAAAAGCTATTTGTATTGATTGTAGCCATTAACATTTCTAATTGTTATGTACAAAACATTTTAACAAATGGATCTAAGTACTATAGAAATAAATACAACTTTTTCCAAGAGCTTTTTAGCTGTACAATTATATTGCTCCCTATTTTATTAATTTGCATGAAATCTTTATATCTAATTGGAAATGAAAGTGGGATTTATTATTGTTGTTTTAGATGTAATATTTTAATCATAATTTGAATATTTTTTGCCCTAAATTCAATATTAGTGTGCTAGTACCTTTGCTTTTGTTAGTTATTTACAAAATAAATGCAAATTTTTGTAAGTAAGGTGAACTTCAAAGGTTTGTTATTCAATTTGTAACATTCAGGCAGCTATGAAAGAGCATTTTAATAACTTAGTAAAAAAAATTCCTGGAGCTTTTTTAGACAGTGTCATTAATGTGGGTTAAACATGGCAACAATTTATAGTGTTTTTATTGTACACTTTTTTTTGTTACATATACCTTTTTTAACATCAACATGAGAAATGTTTTGTGTGTATGTTTCTATTCAGTTTTTAAAAGACTTTCCTTTTCCAGATATTTCTTCGAAGTCTGTTTGTTGATTCATCTAAGACAAGACTACTGAGTGTTATACTTCTGAATTTCATTTTAGTATGTGCAAAACAATTTGGTGAGCATTATTAGCTTTCTGAAAAATTGCGTGCTTTCTTTTACCTGGAATTCTAATATTTTTATTATTCAAAGAATTATTATTGTTTTTGTGTGCTGAAAAGAATTAAAACATTTATGTTCATATTGATATATGAAATTTTTTTGGAGTATATATTTTTAACAATTCTTCTGGAAATGCAATCCTGTTTTGATTTTTTGAGGGAATATTATTGAAGTTTCACATGTTGTGCAGATTTGGTTTTTCTGTTTTTGGAATGTAGACTAAAGTTATTTTCAAAATGCTTTTTTTAAAAAAAACAAACAAAAAACTTAAGAGTTTTTAGAAACTGATTTATTCTTATACCATTTTTCTTCCTTTCAGCCTAGTGATATAGACAAATATTGGGCAAGGGTGGCTGGCTTTAAAACTACATCTAACCCAACAACCTTAGTTCCTAAGACTTAAGAGTTTGCTATTATATTGATGTATTCATTTAACTTTGACCTATTTTGTCTTGTAACACTTCTATTTATACTTAAGCTTTAAATTTCATTTATGGCAATTAAGTATACTCTTAATGATTATATATATATATATATATTAATTTACTGTATAGTTTTATTAATATGGAATTTGCCATTCATTTTGTTAAGACTACTTTTTGCTGTAACATAATATATCAAAAAACCTAAATGAAACTACAAGGAAATAGGACGATTTCTATATATAAAAAAAGTAACAATGTGTGTGTCCATTATACAGAGTTCTTAAAATTTTAAAATATTCCACAAATGTACAATTTTTATCTTTAACACATAACATTAAGTTACCATATGTACTCAAGTCTGAGCCACACATTTTTTTTCATTGTTAACCCTACTGAAAATCGTGTACGACTTAGAATTGAAGGAAAAATTATTCGTTTGATGAGGCAATTAGAGCAATTACAGGCTCATGTAGATATTTAAATGTTTATAATACTGGTAAAATAACTAATTATTCACTTCCTATTAGTTCTCATTTTAAATTTATTTTATTTTCATAAATTTGGATATCAATAAACCATTTTACACTCTTTTTCATTTTTCACAAAAAACTTGTTGAGAATTTGAGATGCTGCTTAGAATCGTGGTGGCTTAAATTCGAATAAATACAGTATTGAATGTATATTGTACTGTAGATAAAATAAATCATGGAATAAATTATGCTGTTCTCTATTAAATGCTTAAATCAGAATAAGGTATTAATGCTGCCGCACTTTTCTACCTGGAAAAAAAAAATGGTTGTAATTTATATCCTCTATTCAATAACATTACTCAAAGATGATTTTAGGAGAATAATTATATGGCCAAAAATTATAGTTTTTTTCATTTGGAAAAAAATATATAAGCATGTGTTATCTCTAGCTTGATAAAAGAAAATTATTTTAAAAAATGTTTGATTTTGGAAATTGATTATATCACCTTTTAAACATAAAAACATCCCATTATACATGAAACAATGAAAAATGATCATTTGAATGTTTGCACACTTATATTTTAATATTACTGTAATGTTCTCCCCCCCCCACACACATTTTATTGATTTCTGTAATTTGATACTTTTATGTAACAGGTTGTTTAATTATGTGTCAGAAATAATTAAACTGAAAAATTGTTAATTTTGTTCATTAAAACTAATTATGTTTTTGTTTTTCAGGTAATAAGAATAATTTTCCAATCCTTTCTTGTTTGTTGAATGATGTTTTGAGAGCCATTCTGAAGTTTCCACAAAATGCAGACTTATTAATTGTGAGTTTTTTAATTTAAGTATCTATAAATTCATTTATTTTTTCATGAGAGAGGAATACTTTTTAATCGATCTTTTTGTTCTCCCTTTGTCTCTATGAAGCTATATGTTTCTTTTATTAAATGTTTTTTTTTTCTGTGTTGATATAAGATTCAATGATATTTGTAATGCACTGCTTCCTTTTAATCTTAATATTAAATAATAATAATTTCTTATTGTAGATTTACAATTTTAATATCTTTTAAAAATGTTAACTTGTTCACAAAAGTTATAGCTTTAAAATTTCTCATCGTAATTGGAAGAGATTTTTGGCACCATGTGTTACTATGACAGCTATCAGAAATAATTCAAGACATACCAAGTTTTAATTCATTGAAATGATTTTCTGTGAAAGATATGCAACTAGAATTCCTGCGCATTTTTGTAAAATAAAATAAAAAGTGGAAATATAGTTATGAAACTTAAAATTATTAATTAATAAAATAATAAAACATACAATAAGACAATAAAATAATAAATAAGAGGAAAAATAAGATATTATTTCATGTCTGACAACAATGTTTTAAGACAGCCATGTCTAACTCATTTGATATTATGGACCACATGAATTATTTTATATTGTGTTTTCAATTTTCAAAAAATTTAATAAAATTATTTTTAGAATGATTATATTTTGTTTATATAAAACTATGTATTATATATTATATGTACATAACTTAACTCAGTGGCGCGTCAGCACATGAGGGCCAAGGCGTACTTTGCCCAACTTAATATAAGTGACCTTGGGCTCTGAAGTGCATGAGCAGATGTTCCAATCAGGTGGTGTTTCTGATGTGAAACCCAAAGCATTAAGTTCCCAAGAAAGCTTGGTACTCCTGATTATCCTGTTCAGGACAATGGATCAAAATTATGAAATTATTTATATTGTCATTGATCCTCGACAAGTGTGCAAAATTTCGAATTAATCTGGCCTTTTAAAGTGGGTAAAAATTGAGTTCAAAGATTCCGTTACATACAAGTGAAACTTGTATAAGCGTGTTAAAAATCAATTTGTGTAATCTCTTGAAGGGGTGTTTTACTTCATTATCCACTCAGTGTACTTAGTGATGTTATTTCATGTTGATCATTTGCAACAAATAAATAAAAATCTCATTTCTTTCTTGTTGTCATTGATTGTCTTGGGGAATGTGTGTACTAGTTTGACTAGCTGCATTGACTATTTAATGATCTGAAATTAATTTACTGTAGCTCTTGTTACGTATTATAAAAATAGTGGGACATTATAAACTATGTAGAATAAGATTCCAAGATCAAAGTATGGAAATAAAATCACTCATAGTATGTTTCTTGAAATTTTGCAACTTTATTCATGTTTTTAATTTTTCTAAGTATTAAAGTGTTTCTAAATGATTTGTTTTTATCTTGGCATAATTCATAGGAATGATTGTTAATATTTTTAATAAGACTTATAATTTTCATGTTTGTATTATTTCTGGTAATTCAAAATTAACTCGCCATTTTTCTATTTCAATAGAGGTTTCTACTGCCATTCATTAATGTGTGTATTACAATAATACCGTCTGCTGAATTACCTGGCAATTTCTTAAGAGTGATTGTTTCAGTGATGGTAGTCATAAAAGCTGGACATTTTGAAAACATTTTTAATCATTCTTTAGCATTACATTTGGCTACCATATTACAAAGTAAGTCAGAATTTCAAATCATTTCATCAAAATCTCTGTACATAGTTTAAAATTGGAAAAATATAAATAAAAATGATACAGAGAATATTTTTGTAACAATTATTTAAAAGTGTATGTATATGCATTTGTGTAATGATAAAACCAAAGTGACGCTTCAATTTTTTTTTTTTTTTTGGTAATCCCATTATTTTAGCTTTATTGTTTTTGAAATTTATTTTTAATTGCTGCAATTTGTAGCATTTTCAAAATTATTTATCATTTACTGCAACATTCTCTAACTTATGATTAAGTTATCTTGATTCTAAGGGCTTCATGCATCAATTTCAGATAAGAAATTGAAAGTTTAACCTTATGTATATTATGTAACCCATTTCTACACCCAAATGCCAAGTTTTTTCCATGGGAATTTAACTCTATAATATGCCAGGTGGCATTGGAGAGCCACCTTGATCTTGTTTGGAATATTGGTAAACAATTTTCTATACAAAAGTGACTTAAAAAGTTCTGCTCTTGCTACTATACATTGCAGATATCCTCTGGGCAAATGGTTTCATGTATATACAGATGGTTCAGCAGAAGATGATTTAAAAATGCTGGTGCTGGAGCCTATTCAAGTGCTTGCAGTATTAGCTATCCTGTTGGAAAGTATTGTGACAATTTTGGTGGTGAGATAGCAACAATATATCATTTGCAATCAATAAATTGGAAAGCTGTTCTGAACGCAATATTGTGTTTTTTATCAATTCTCAAGCTGCCATTTTGTCTCTAATAAACTCAAGATGTAATGAAAATGCACTAGTTCATTCTGCAGAATAAAAATTGAATTTGGGAAGTCTAAAGAAAGCATTGCCCTCCAGTGGATTCCCAACCATTGTAACATTTCTGGAAATGAGAAAACAGATAAAGGCTTGCTAAAGCAGGATTTCTCATGTCCCAAACTGACTCTCCTTTGCCTTTGTGTAACATCAAAAGAATTGTTTACAGTAAACTGCAAATTAATAGAGCCTCCCTGTATGATGCAGCTGCAGGTAAAAGGCTTAATAAAAGTGGTCGAATCCCAAGTTCCCTGCCTCGATCTGTTGGAGTCGTTTACTTGCTGGACATGATTATTTGCAGAGGCATTTACATCACATTGGAGTAAAGGATTTGGCTTGTTGTCCACTATGCCAGCAGCGTGAAATGGATGATAACCACCTCAGACACTGCTCTATTGTTTTAAAAAATTTTGAAGATAACTCTACAGATGCAAATTTTAATTCTTTTTATGCTTCGTCATCATTTTATTGGGCTGCTCGTCGACTAATGGCAGAGATGTCAAAAATGGGCATAGGATAAAAAATATATATGTATATATATTTATATATTGTGTAACCTTTAACAATATTAAATGATTCTTATGCAACATTGGATATTATTCAATTCTCCCCCCTCTACCTTCCTTAAAATTTCACTTTCTGTTCTTTTAAAATTTAAAATATTCATGGTCAATAAATTGGTTAATTCTTTTTTCATCAGATGAAAAAAAATTTTACTTAGTTGCCAGCAAAACTTTATGCTAAAAATTTTAATCTTGATATGTGTGTTTTTCCTCTTGGATAAATTTTATGAAAATGTAAAGTCAACAGCCAATATTAATTCCTCAGTGTCTCTTTTTTTTTTACCATGTTGTATTTTAATGCACTATGAGTTTTATGCATTTTTATCAATTTGGTTTAGAAAAAAAAAAATTGGAAACTTTTTAATAACCTTCAAATTTGTTTTGATCTTTATAGCTATGATTACTTGGTATAGAACATCTATTGATCAATCCTTTCAAGATCAAGTTTTGGAAGTATGCCTTAGCATTGCAATGAACTGCAACTCAGAAATCATAACGTCTAATTTCCAGTCAATTCTAACACCAGTGGTTTATGCTCTAAATAGAAACAATTCAGACCTAGTTTTGAAAGTAAGTATTATATTTCATTCTGATGCTTTCTTTTGGTAAATTTAGCGGAAGAAAAATTTAATTGTGAACTCTTATGAAGGAGATGATAAAAAATGCTATTTTTGCTTGTGAAGATTTCAGGTATTAATTATATATCTGAATTTTTCATGTATAGATATATGCTTTATATGGATTTTTTAAATTGAAAAAAAAAAAAAATGTTTGTATCTTGAAACAATAATACAATTTTAGAGAATGATTATTCCATACAAACAACTAATTTTTAACACAATTAAAAATGTTTTTCTTATTTAACATGCTAAATTACTAGTAAGTGTGAAATGTGTGTTATATGTATAAAAAACTTAAGACAGTAGAATGCATTGGAAATATTGATAAATCGTGCATTAAGGGTTAAACTGTGTTCCATTTTACTAT
>BMAV01002430.1:16089-39728 GCA_019973955.1 Trichonephila inaurata madagascariensis | reverse complement strand
AATTAACACAAGGAGTAAAATATAATTATTCTTGTTCAATTTAAGGAAGAGCGGAGATAATAGACTCGGGTGGTTTGGGCGTTATCTGTGAAACAGGTCACCTATGTAATTTTACGAGTTATACATTTTTAGCTCTAAGTTGTTAGGAGAAACAATCTTAATTCATTATTTATTTACTGTAAAAATATTTTGTTTTTGGCTAGTATAAATAACCATTGCATTTTTCACAACATGTTTTCGAACTGCTTTCGTAGTTTTCATATCTGCACTTGCGAGGCCTTGAAATGTCATCAACACATCGAAAATAGCTATATATGTCAAGCCTTTTATCCTGGAATTTCCAGGATAAAAGCCGTGACATGTATAGCAGGTTCGATTATAACGCTTCGATCTTTTTGCGTGTGGAATTACAACACTGTTGTCTTCATCATCAGTTAAAATACTTTTGTTAGTTGGTGGAGAGGCTCATAATGCTTCAACTATCTCCAACTTAAACTTCAAGCCATCCATTCTGATTTTTTGAGGAATTTTATTTAACATTGCATCTTGTTTGCACAGAAACCAAGAATTTGCAACAGCTAAATCAATGTTTTGAATGTGCTAATAAAAAATAAAGTACAAAAAGAAAAAAACAGGAAAGAATGTGGAAATTTAAATTTGATCAAGAGAAATAATTTTCGAAGCAAATTAAAGTGATTTAAAGCAAATTTGAAAGCAGTAAGCTCCCAGGAATAGAACCCAGGACAATTAATTTCAAGTCAGCTTGTCTAACCACTAGACGAGGAGGGCTCGTGGAAAGATGTAAAGTAAGCTTTTAGCATGGGTAGGAAGAATGTGAAGGTAGCGAAGAGACAACACCACTCGCTCTCATTGGTCAAATCAAATAGCGCGTTTATGTCACTTCCTGTTACCCGCATCCGTCCCTTTTCACGAAATCACTCCGACAAATATCCAACAATCGAGAGGAAAGATGTTACCCATCAAAAACTGTTTCTATAACATTTCTATCCATTGAAAAAAAATATATATTGCCTTTCTTCCTTTATCAGCTAATTCTGTATTTTCATTATTGTTGCAAAGTAGCAGAAAAATTTAGCTAAAAGTGTTACAGAAAGAAAATTAAACTTAATTCAAACTAATTACAATAAACAAATTGCCAATATTCTGATTTAAGAGTGAAGTTGCTTAATATTTGTCTTTATATTTATTTTATTCCTATCTCAATGTAAGATTTTCTGACATGTTTTGTTTATTTTGAAGTGCTTATGGCAATTTAATCAAAAGTTGACTTTAATTTAGCCGTTTCAGGTAGCTGCATTGTACATAACCTGTTATATTGACTGCATTGTATAAAATGCTTTATGATCTTTAAATTTTTTTGTTTATCTGCTTCGGATTATTTACTTAAGTACTTAATTTATATACTTGGATTTTCATATTAAAACCATAAATTCATGATTTAAAAAATTTGTCAGATCCCCATTTAACAAACTCTTGTTTAACGAATTTTGCAATTTAACAATTTTTCCTCCCTTATTAAAATGAAGACAAGACTTCCTTGTTTAACAAATAATAAACCCTGCATTAATGAATTATTTCAACAACTGAAAAAAAAATGTCTTATTAATTTGGATTTTAAAGACTAGTTTTTTTTTTCAAATGACATCCCTTTTGCCCAGATCTTATATGTAGCAAATTTTGACAACAAAGGGTGCAGCCCATTATTAAACTTAACAGGTGTAGATCAATCATGAGTATAACCTACCATGTGAGTTTTGAATAGAGGTCAGGAAGCTTCTTTTTCTTCTACTACACAATGCAGAGGATTAGAGATTTTACTATTTGCTCCCTTTCTTGTTAGTTCAGGTTTATTATATGTACAAGTTTGTAGGAAATTTTTTTTTTTTTTGAAAATTTGTGAAGCATGGCAGATTGAGAACAAATAGGTAGTAACTTTTATGCAGAAATTGATAATGAAACTCCTATGGAAACTGGAAACATACCTTATTCAGCAGGATGTAAATCACACAGTAATTTCTTTTCTTCGTAGTTGAAAAAGAACTCTTTTTGAATCAGGAATCAAAAAGATTGTTTAAAGTCTATTTATCAGTATTTTGAAATTTCCAATTAACTGGTGTGTAATAATGGGGTAATAGTATTTTAAGTAGTGTGTATTTCTAACTCTGGATATGTTTTGTGTAGTTGCTTATTATAGAATTTCCAAAAGTTAAATGCAAAAAATTTGTAATTTTATGAATCCTGGTATTACAAATAACTCCAAATCAACCAATAAAATGTTCAGTCTCGATGAATTCCCTTAATTGAGGTCCAACTGTATAATATTTGAAAAGTAAAAAACAAGTCAATAAAAATATAAGTTTTTTAAATTTCTAAAGCATTTTTTTCTCAGTCATAAGTATTAAATTGTTAGGTTCAAGAGAAAAGCTTTGCTTTTACTTAGCACTTAGCTTCTAAAATTCTGAATGAATTTCAGTTTCATCCAGTTGAATTTTCTTATATATATAATATTTCATTGTTATAATAAGTTTCTTAAGAAATTAATATAAAAATTATTTGTTCTTTCCTTTTTTGAAAAATCAGCAAACACAATTATCAACTGTAGAAGTATAATCCCTCTCCATTGAATGTAGGCAATGTTTCAGCAGTTCTGCAAATTCCACTTTACATTTACACATACATTTTAAGGACATTTTAAAGGCATCGATTATACCTGAATTGTAGCTTTGCTTGTTAGTGGGGAAAATTATTAAGATGGGAGAAGGATAATTTTGTTCTTTTCAAATCATTAAACATGTGAAAGCTTTTGTCTTGGTACAGGAGATAAATATGAATGTGGTTTTGAATTCATATTACTGAAATTAGATGTTTATGCAAAATGCTAATTTTCAATTATTACATAATAAATGCAATTAATTGTACATAGCCTTTTCCTCTGCACTGGAAAAGCTTGTTTAAATCATCCTATTGAACAAGCAATAATTATTTTTCCTGTTTATAACTAATTTCTTTGGGTTTCTTCATTATTATTTTTCGTATATTGCATATGTACATCAAAGTTCATAGTACATGAAATAAATTTTCTTATATGAGTTAAAATAAGGTTATTTTATATGTATATATATATTTACATTTTCTCCTTAAATTATCAGAGATTTATCTGTTATATCATAATATGTCATTCATTCATATAGGAATATTAATTTTAGCTGTTTTGTCTTCATTATTTCAGCATTCCTAATGTTTCTTAAAGGCCCAAACCCATGTTTAATGTTTGAAAAAGAAAAATATTTTGTCAATATTATTGCTTCTGATAAAACTTTTCTGTCATATTTAAATATTTAGTTTTCTAAAAAGTTCCTATATATATATAATATATATTTCAATTTAAGAATTGTAGTGAGTGTAATCATATTTTATTATTTTGTACTGTTGGAATATATTCATGAGATTTTGCTACATTTTATTTAGGCTTTAAAAGTTCTTCAGGCTATTTGCCATTTGAATAATGGGTTCATAAATTCTCATTTTTTGTCTCTGAGAATGGAATTAGTGCATGGCCTTCATCATGCTCTAAAAATTCCATCTGATGAAACTAAAGAAATTATATTTCATTTGTTGACACAATTCCATGATCATGGACAAAATTTTCAAATTCAGGTAAACCACTTGATATCTTTAATTTACTTAGTGTGTTTTTAATTTCAATTTTTCTTCATGTATTTATTTTATAAATGTATATTCATTTATTATATTTGAAGTACTTATTGTATATGTTTATTACTGGTACCATCACAAGTAAACATTATATAATCCTGAGCTATTATTTATTATTATTATTTCTTGAATTTTTGAAAAAATGATCTTTTAATTTTTTATAATAAAAAAAACAGATTTGTATTTGAAATGTTCTTATCAATAACTAATCATATTATTTGTTATTAAATGTATTTTTGAGAACTTTAAAAGTGTTTTGTGCCTGAAGAGACAAAAGAAAAATTCTCTCAAAGGTCTACAACTTCAAAATTTTGAATCATTATTTTTTTTAACTTATTAAAACAACAGTTAAATTCTCTGATCATACAATTAAAAATAAGTAAACACAAATATTTTTGTTATGATTAAAAATGATTTGTAATTTTCTGTGTAATTTACTTTATTTGAAATTTATTTACTTAGTGTATAAAATTATTTAAGGGGTCATTAAATAAAGATTTATGTCTGAAACCATTGTTGTCAATAACAATGCTTCAAAAACATTTTTCTTTTCTGTTCATTCTTCCTTATCATTCTATTAAAATCTGAGATTTCATACTAATCTTTATTAAATACGGAATACTTTATTTTACAAATACTAAAGTTATGTATATTTTTTTCCCTCAAAGCAATTCTTAATGCAACGTTAGTGTCTGACCAGGGATTCTTTAAACTTGTCATTAACAACACATTTGAACCTTCAACAATTTTTCTTTTGAGTGGGGTGTTATCTTAAAGATAAAGGCATTTAATTTCCGTGAAATATAGGCGTAAAAACTTGGTGTTTATCAAACTGGTTTTGTATTAAAATTTCTTTCTTTTTAGTCAAAAGTATCTTTGGTCAAAAAGGTAAGTACATGTGTGGTTGATGATCACGTGCAATCACATGGGGTTTTTGTGTTATAAATATATATACAAGCCAAGTGGCTGAGTGGTTAGTGCATTGCACTTCCACACCATTGGTCCGAAGTTCAAACCCTGGGCGTGGCAAGGTTGACGTGGCCTTTCATTCATTCAGTGAGTCAATAAATGAGTACCAAGCTTGCTTGGGAACTTAAGATTGGGGTTTTCACGTCAGACTGACCACCTGACCGGAACATCTGCTCATGCACCTCAGGGCCTAAGGTTACGTATACTGAGTTGGGTACAGTAGGCCTTGGCCCTCATGGGCTTTTGCCGCCCTGAGTTAAGTGATAAATATATATTAGTGCCAATTTAAGCTCATTCCAGGCCCTAGGTGCAAGAGATCTACATGCCCCCATGGCACTGGAGGATCGAAATTTATAACCAGAAAATATGCTTAAGTCCAGCTTATCTGGGCCTCTGGGCACCCGCCCCAAGTGCCCAATAGATAAACTGGCATTGGTATATACCACTGTCACAGTTTTTATCATATACTTTATCAAAAGAAGTAAAGTAGTTAATAGTACTATGGAATATTATCATAAAAGCCTAAGAAAATAAGGGACTAGTTTGATATCATGGGGCAACACGCCGCTTGGCACGATAAAGGAATCATGCCAAGCAGCGCATGTTGTCGTTAGAATGGAATCCAAGATGCCAGCCTAGTAATAGTTTGAAATACAGTGAAATATATTTCAAATGAAGAATACAGGAATAGATTGAGAATAATCAAGATCAATCAATAATGAATATCAATATAAGACAACAAAAAGTTGTATTTACTGATAATCATAACATTATGCAATATATAATAAAAATCTTAATATATTTTAATAGTAATAATATATAATATTCATATAATATAATTTAATAATGATTATTATTTATAATGATAATTATATTGTAATATAATAAAAATTATAAATATCTAACATAATGTAATAATATTTGGAAATAAAATAAAAAATTAATTATTATAAATAAAAAATATTATATGATTATTACAATTTAATACTAATTATATTTTTATATTATAAATAAAATAATTTTACAAATTATATTCAAATTAACTATGAATATCAATCAATAAGTGCTAATAACTTGCAATATTCCAAAAGCTGCGAGTTCTTTAAATAAACTTCATCAAAGTCTGAATGTTTAAAAATAAAGTGGAAATGTGCAAAAATTAAAAGCGCAGCCCTCCTATTTTTTTTAAAAATATCCTGGTACTCACCCATGATATTAAAAATATCCATATTCAAAAATAGCACAAAATACAACTGAAGCAGATGGCATTAAGAACAAATGCAATTGAAAATGGTGAAATTTTTGAAGAAATCGAATTATAATCGTCTTTAATTAATTGGGT
Source organism: Trichonephila inaurata madagascariensis (assembly GCA_019973955.1). Taxonomy (NCBI): domain Eukaryota; kingdom Metazoa; phylum Arthropoda; class Arachnida; order Araneae; family Nephilidae; genus Trichonephila; species Trichonephila inaurata. The sequence goes on along the minus strand of BMAV01002430.1, from coordinate 33,682 downwards.
TACCATGGGAAAAAAAACCTATAAAAATTAACTAATATACATTATCCTCCTGACAACCACATTGCCAGATGATAAAAATATCAACATAACCATATTGTAATGTTATTGCCCATTTTGGCAAACATATACAACGGCGCATGCCCTATAATATCAAACTTGCACCGAAAATTATATTCAACTTCATACAAATTACAATATTAAAATTAAATAATATTAAAAGTTCACATCCCTATGTAGTAAATTATTAAACAACATCATAACTTTCGTATTCAAAATCTAACTTTTGTGAATAAAAGTTAAATTTTTAATATTAAACTTATGATATTAAAATAAAAACATTCTGATTATATGTTAATGTTTGGTAGTATGGCTTTAACAAATCTTTGTGACCTTATGTAGTGAATATCACAAACATAGACTAGTTTTTTTATACTAAAAATTGGAGTACAATACAGTATTAGTGAACATGATAAATTATTACTTTGCAATATACATTTAAAGTTTGCACTTTATTTCTCTAGACTGTATTTAAAAACTTTGTTATATACTTTCTGTGGACAAAAATATTTGTTAATGTGGTGTAAAAAATCTAATTACTTTTAAATTGATGGTGGAACAAAAGATAAGTTCACATCTATGAAATAAGATTAGAACATCAAAATGGTAAGATGTATATTGTATGAAAGTATGCCTAATTGCTGCAAGTATGTATTTATATCTCCAATTTTTTTTTAATGCTATCAATTTGTTGTCTATCATTTTGTATTTTTTAAAGAATTTAGTTGGGAAAATTCCCTTTAACATTTCTAAAATACTGTACAAATTGTTGCATAAAATAAATATGAATGCAATGCCTACAAATTGCAAACATGTACAGTAATCGAAAATTGACGTACGTATGTTAATCGTGGAAATGATTAAACTCTTGCTGATTATTTGAACTGGGTGAGCTTATTAGACAACCTAATAATGCATAAAGCTGATATTCAGGAAAAAGAAATGATTTATTTCCCATTCTTGTGTCTGATGAAGAGGGGAGGAGAATCAGGTTTTATATGCATTATGTTCAATTTCTGTGTTATGTCCCATTTTTATACAGATGTTGCTGTTAGTCAATTTTATTGTAAAATTTTTTCATTGTTGCTATATACGATAGCATGGAGCATAATACATCAACTGTCAATCAATAAATCATTTCTTATTACTGTCAATTTTCAATCATTTGTTGGACAAATTTGAAAGTAACTCAAAGTTGGTCAACTCATGAAACATTATTCATTCTTCAAATGGATCACTTTACTAGAGGTCACTTCATAGGCTCTCATATTAATGTATGGTGCTTATGTTGGGTAGTGTCAAAGAAATATTTAATTTGAACAATATTAATTAGAAACTGTATATTTGTGTAACATTACTGCAGCAATGCAATGAGACTGAAACTTGTAGTGAATGTCAAAGCACACAAACTAGCATTGTTGTAACTCTAGTTCAGCGGCGCTGCAGTTGCTTGTTTTCAAGTGTATATGGTATTCCTGTCTGTCTTGTTTGTGTTGTAAATAAACGTTTGGCCCTTCATCCGACTGGTGGTATCATTGTAGTCGCCTCAACTTCTGACAGATAAGAGTGAATTTATTCCATTTTATTGAATGAAAATCGAATTGAATTGTTGAAAAACGATAACGAACGAATTATGAATTTGAACATTAATTTGAATTTGAACAAGCATGTCAGTTGTTATCCATTGTATTCTTACAATTCATGATTGATTGCTGTTGCAGCTGCTAGTAGTGAGCATCATCGTTTTATCAGATTGTCTATAGATTTATAGCTGTTATGTAGAGAATCTGATGTGCATTATATATAAACTTCTCAAGACTCAAAGTCCAAATATTGGTACAGTGTGTAAGATTTGAGTTTGAAGTGGTAGCACAAGTGTTATATCGTCATCACTAGACCAATTTTTAAAATTAAGAGTTTTAACCCTAAGATTTCTTGTGTAGCTTCAAAGTGTGATTAATAAGCAATCAACAGTGTGAGCAGATTTGTAGTCAAGCTATCATTTTGAAGGCACTGAATAATATTGATCCATCATTTTCTTAGTTTAGAATTGTGATTGCACCATAACTATATGTTGTTTTAAGGAATGTATTATTTGTGTCTTGCAATAATTATTGTGCAAAAGTCTACAGAAAATATCCACCCTTCAGCCAATTCTTTAATCATTTTAAAGCATCACACTCTGTTGGTGTAAAAACAGGATTTGGGTTGCTTTGAATGCTAACAGCCACTCACCTCTCGATAAATATTCCAATCTTGTTAACAACACTGCTTGTTGAGGAAACACTTTGGCTAATAGTAATCTTACAACCATATCTGCTAAGTGTAGTTGCAACTAAGGGCAGTTTTACACTCTGTAATGAAACCTCTATGACATAATTGGATGACAAAAGAAAATCTGTCCATTCATTAAAACAAACATGAGTTGTAGAGTTGGATGAATATTATGCAAATTACTGCATATTAAGGTATTTAGATTTTTTTTTAAAAAAAAATATTTCAACAGATGTTTTATTGATACATAAAATATTGTAAAAAAAATTATCATTCAAAATATTTGTCCAATGGGGTTTTGTTAATGTGATAAATTTCAATCCTTTATTCAGCACTTGGAGATATCAATCTGTGCAGTTTCATTTCTTTTGAGTATTCTTTTAACATGCATGTTGTAACAGTATCTCTGCTGCCAACAATATTATCAATTAAAGCATAAACATTACAGACTTATATTGAAATAATGTCACTCATTAATAATACTTCTGTTCACTAATAACGAATTATGTGTATTTAACCTTATTTTCTTTAGTTTATTTTCTTCATCTATCATAATTTTCATTTAAAACAATTCATTGTCCTTAAAAAGAACCTGTGACATAATTTTGATTTTTTTTAATGATAGATTTTATCTATCCCAGTGGCTGAGTGTTTAGTGCATCTAGCTTCTACTCCACAGGTCCAAGGTTCAAACCCTGGGCTGGGCAAGGTTGACTCAGCCTTTCATCCCTTCAATGGGTCGATCAAATGAGTACCAAGCTTGCTTGGGATTTTAACACTGGGGGTTTTCGCATCAGACTGACCACCTAACTGGAACATCTGCTCATGCACCTCAGGGCCCAAGGTCCTGTATACTGAGTTGGGCACAGTAGGTCTTGTCCCTCATGGGATGTTGTGCCACTGAGTTAAGTAAGATTTTATCTATATACAGGGTGGGAGGGGGGAGCATACTTAAACTGCAAGTGTTCAAGGGGTGCTGGAGAGAATACTGGGAATGTTCTAGTGAAATTTGGCATCTACACATTTCAGAATATGCACAAGTCAAATATGCAAATGAAAAAATTGCCATTTTCACCCAATAGATGGTGATGTGCGGTGTTTCAATGCTTATCAACGGCATATATGCAAATTTTAAGCCCATCAAACAGTATAAAAACAAGACCACATTGAGTCAATCATGACTCTGAATAAGAAGGAATGTGTATTGTTAGTAAAGATATTCTATCAGAATTGTAGCAATTATTTAGCTACTCTGAAAGAATACCGGCTTATGAAACGATTAAGAAGAGGTCCACAATGAGTGTTAATGGATTATGATTTCTAAATTTGAAGAAACAGGAGAATTGGGCATTATTCCAGGCACAAGAGGGAAGCATCCCGTAAACCTGCAAAGAGTGCAATAAATTGATGACACTATTGCTACTACGAGTAGCAGTTCTGGAGCCATTGAATGCTAGAAGTGTGGCTTGGACATTATCTTTTCCCTGGTCAACTGTGCATAAAGTGTTGTGCCACAATCTTTGGATACAGAGGATCTTGTGGACAGACAAGGCACTTTTCACACTATCAGGTAGTATAAATGCGCACAACTGCAGGATATATGGAACGAGCAACAAATATGCTAAATGTGAAAAAACCCTCCATTCCGATTATGTAAATGTATGGTGTGGAATGACGTGATTTTCTTGGGGGGGGGGGTATTTTTTTGTTACCTCAACTCCAAGTCATCTCAAACACTGTAGTATTACGGGGACTAGCTATGGTGCAATGTTGAGAGAACAATTAATTCCAGTATTGCAAGAGAGACATTGTTTAGAAACAACCTTATTTATGTAGGTCCGAGCAAGCCCCTGACATTGCTAAACCTGTTAAAAAATTGCTACATGATACCTTTCATGCAAACGAAGTCATAAGCAGAGGTTTCGAAAACGCTTGACCTCCCACGTACACCGGACCATAATCTTTGTGATTTTTATCTATGGGGACATCTGAACAACATGCTGTTACTACAGAGATTTTAAATACGACAGTGGACCATGCTGTTTTACGTTTTCAGCATGTGGTTTGCTTATAGAGCACATCATGTGATAATTTCATTGAATAAATAATGGTTTAATTGTTTTCCAAAGTTTCTTTATGGGTTGTTTAATTTGTGATCTTAATTTTCGTTAATTTTTGATTACATGATACTGTAAAAATTTAATTACTGAAGGAATATTTTGATACTCTATAAGTGATATTTTATGTTTGTATGTATTTTAGAATGTCATTATGCTCTGTCTATTGATTTTGGAAGCTGTATATGTCACTGGCGAGTGTTGAAATATGGTACAGCGCCATCTATCGAGTAAAAATGGGGACTGGGTTTTTTCCCTCCCTTTCCCCCCCATATTTTATTCGTGCATGTTCTGAAACGAGTAAATACCAAATTTCACTGGAATATTTCCAATAGTTTTCTCTCCAGCACCCCTTGAACACTTGCAGTTTAATTATAGCCACCCTATATTTTAAATTCTGTGTTTTTTGCCTTTTAACTCATGTTTTTTAAGATTGCAAAATTCTAACATGTTAAGTTTTTTAAAACATTAAATGAAATTGTCATGATTTATTCAGTGAAGAAGTTATTTTAGCTTTCCACCTTTAATGTTCCTTTTCAAAAACTACTATATGAAGTCAATATTATTTTTATTAAGTTGTTTTCTCTTTAATTTTCCATCAAAATGTTGAGCAACAATTGTTATGTTTGCTAATACTAGACAAGCAAATGTGTTAACTATTTTACTTTTTGAAAGGTATGTATCTTTGCTTCAGTATAATCTTTTCATAACATACAATCAGATTTGCCAAAGGGTTTCTGAATTTTTACACAAAAATTGTAAGTCTTTTTGATAACATAATTTATTTTTTATGATCATTATTATGCTAGACGTATTTGGAAACTAAGTACCATCTTATTCTTTTACAACCGCAGTGGTAGTATTGCTGTTCAATGCTTGCTCACATGTGTCTCTGGTTGAGTGTCAGTCCAGTGATGTCATTACAGCTGGATTGTGTTGTTTTTAAGCATGTTAATTGGTGTTCAAAAGGTTTAAAACTTGCTGATCCCACATATTTTGAAGTGCTTTCTGTAATCCATTTTTCGAATGCAAAGAATATTAAGCCAGTTGAAATTCAGGATTTCCTTGTAGATTTATGATGAAAATGTAATGAGTGATGGAATGGAGATAAAGTGGGTTCAGCGATTGAATGGTGGGTGCACCAATGTTCATGACGAATCAAGAAGTGAGTGGCTTTCTGTGGTCATTGATGGCTTGGTTGAAAAAGTGAATGAGAAAATTTGTGAAAACACATATCACTAAGCAATCTTTTTGTGAACCATAAGTTTCCACAAACCCCTCTTTGAAGAAAGATGTTGCCAGTGGCTTACTTTACTGGCAACATCTTTCTTCAAAGAGGGTATAGAGAAGGTGTTTTTTCCTGATATAACAAATGTCTGAACAATGGTGGTAACTGTAGAAAAATAGTATCTGACATGCTCTTTCTTGTAAAAATAAATTTGGTTTTAAAAGTTTTTTATCCAGGTTTTTCCAAAACAGTACTTAGTTTCTGGACATGTCTTGTATTTTATTCAAATTGTTTTTTCTGAGTTTAGTACTAAGAATAAAAGTTAAATCTTTTTATTTTTAAACTAAGGTTTACTTGCTAATTTTAACATATTTTTAATTCTTTCATATATTTAATAATTGTTATTTATGAAATATGTAACTAGATCAAATAAATACGTAATAGTTGAAATATTAACTTTTATTTTTTATCTGTAGAAATGTTTATGTTTTGCTACTGTTACTAAAAAATGAAGAGAAGTTATGCAGAAAAAAATACTTGAGACATTCTAAAACTAAAATTTCCTAATTTTTGCAATTATGTTTTCTATACTCTTATACCTTTTATTAAATCATTAGCATATTTACTAAGCACAGAATTTCTGTATTTACTGTAAGCTGTAAAAAATATTTTATTAATGAAAAAAATTGTTTTTTTCTTGCTTGTATTGTTATAATAATTTTATATTTTATTGAAACATTTTGTGTTTTAATAGCATCTAATATTCAGGAGATTAATTTTATTCTTTGTTTTTATTTAAGAAACAGAACATTGTTATTTAGAAAATATGTTTCTAGAAGTTCTGTGATTTTGACCCTTTTTTAAATATATCATGCTTTATTTCAATATACAAGCAAACACCACAACTCATATTTTTTGACACTTTCTAAAATGCTTCCATGCATACTGTGACGAATTTTCATATTTCTATACTAACTATTAAAAGAAATAAACATATAAATTTCTAAAACAGTTAGTGGGGGAAAATGACCTCTTTTTAATTTGAAAGTCTGTTTTCTATTCCCAATAACTCATGTTTTTTGTGCATGAGGAAACAAACAGCAAATATTGTGATAACTAAAAAGAGAAAAGTAAATTCCAATTTGGCTTTGTTTTGATGATGCATAGTAATGAGAGTCTACTCCTCTCTCTCCATTGTGTGCACCATCAATTAGCAGTGTTGTTCTAAACATTCTAATTCTCTGAACTGTGCACAAATACAGCAATGTCGGCTTGCTGCAGAATGTTTTTGGGGAAAATAGTCCTGCTAGAGCTTTAGTCAAAAACTGAACATAAAGATGTTCATGTTGATAATGAGAACTCATAGAATGTGTCACCTTCTGAAAGAAATGGCAGTGACATATGCTGAGAAATGTTTGGCAATGTGATTTTTCCTCCCTGTTATTTGCAAATCAGGAGGTTGATGTGGACATAAAAATATGCAAGGGTGAAGCAGTAACTTACCAAATATTTCTGCAAACAATAAGTACACATCATCCACATCCAGTTCCTTTTGCTCTTCATAACATTGTGACAAATCCTGCTTCAACCTAGTGTTTGACTAGGAATAAAACAAAACACTTTAGAGCATGTACAGTTACTGAAACATGAGATCATTTCTGTGATGATGGCAACTTGTATGTTACCTTTTTTGCTTTATAACATCTTTGGAGCACTAGGTCATTCAAAATTTTATGCAGTTTTGGGGATTATGAAACTTGTACTATAATTCTGAACAAGTAACCATTGATGAACAATTGCTACCATTTAAATCAAAATGCAGATTCATCTAATACATGGTAAATAAATTGGACATATTCTAAATCAAGTTTCTGCTCTGGCAACTGCCATAAAATCTAAATATTTTTTAAACAATTTTTCCTTATTTGGACATGGATGAAAAATGGCCAATTGTTACAACTTAGGTAATTGTAATTATTTGTTTATGTTTTTTACAGTGTCTTTGACATTTCTGCACTGAATTCTTATATGATTTTCAAGCAATCCTCAAATTCAATTCTAGAATTTCTTCTTACGATGTGGAAGAACTATGAATTGGGGCTTTGTGAAACTGTTGCCCCTCCCCAAATCAATCTAGTACAGGCCCTAAAGTGAAAGAAATGAATCTTATTGTTGCAAGGGACGAAATGAAGCTTCTGCAATCTGTGAGAGATTGTTGTTGTCACTGTCAAGCATGCAGATTGTTGTATTTGTGCTATTGTCTAACTGTAGAGTGTATTGTGTTCAAGTTTTTATTACTGTATTTATTCTAATGCAGTAATAAAAATTTTTACTCTCATATCCACCATCAATTCTAAGCTGCGCCCTAAATTCTTAACACTTTTTGCGAGGAAATAAAGTAGTCTAAAAGGGTTTATTGGTATCCAGTATTTACAAAGTTAAAATTTGAACTAATAAAAGTAAATAATGAATTTGTTTTACTAGTTTTGAAATTTTTTAAATGGATACATGAACCTACAATTGCTGTAACCATCAGTATCATGTTCAATTTCACTTATCTAGGACTTTTCTGCCTTTGATTCTAAGTCGCACCTGATTTTTGATAGCATTATCATTGAAAAAAAGTGCGGCTTAGATTCAAATAAATATGGCATTTGTGTTTGTTTTCTGTACAGTAGTCTTGGGCAAGTCCAAAATTTGGTTGTTCTTGTGTTAGTAGCTAAAAGTAGCTTAGATGAAACATAGGAATATTGAAGTATCAAAGTATGTTTTATGAATAATAGAAATATAGAAATTAGTACAGAAATCATAGTGTATTTTAGGAAAATAAATTTGGAGGTGCTAAAAATTTCTTTTTTTTACTTAAAAGATATTATGTATGAGAATTGGAGCTGAAATAATATCTTTATGAAGTGTGATGTAGATGTCTAAGTTTAAAAAAGGTGATAACATTGAAATATCTGAAATGTGTCAAAGTATGATATACCTTATATTATTGCTAAATTGTATATAACCTTTTACTTTCTTAATAGAATTTGAATTTTTCTTGTAATTTTGATCAAATGTTTTTTATTTGCTTAGTGACTACCGTAAAATCCAGCATAGAAAGCACACTTTTAACACAAAAAATAAGATCGAAATTTACAGGTGGGAGTTATACGCCAGGTATAAAACTGAGAGCTTTAAAAATAATAAAAAAAGGTGAGCTTTGAAAAATATTCAACTTCTATATATATTGAAGTTCTTTTTATCTAAAAGAAATGTCATTCCTTATGAACTTAAAGATTTGCAGTTTTAGAAGTATATTATTTTTTTCTAAAGCTTGGAATAATACCTGGAATAAATTACTTCAAACATAAGAGTATTGCATACATACTGTTACGTAGATCCGAGGGTTCGGGGATTTTATGCAGATCAATCACAAAGAAAATAAACAGTTCTTTAAGAGCGATGCGAATTTATTATCAAAAGTCCAATCCTTTAAATACAGGATTCAGCAGCAATATTCACAGAGTAAATATCCGAAGGTCTTCACACCTTCAAAAGCACTCAAACACAATTGCCAGTGTTTAAAATACACATATGTAACAGATTATTCACAAATACAGCCGAGCTAATCTGCTAGTCAAAACAATGTTCACTCTTCGATGGTTGAAATCAAGACTGACCGGTTGCGGCAGAAACTTCCAGAAATATGAACGCTTGTGTCATCGAATGTGACGTTAATGGAGAGATCCACTACATTCTAGAAGAATCCAGAGGGTTCCAATCTCGCCAAATTGGCCGCCAACTTATTCGCCAAAAATGATGCCAGCATGGCTCTACCACCAAGATTTCGCCAAGTTCTCATTGAATCGCCATTATAACGTAAGGGGCGGCATTGTTTGTGAATGGTACAATTTTAACATGAAATAAATATTACAGAGTAATATAAATGCATTAAACACCCAAATACAAATTATTTACACAAAATTTATAACAATACATTTTTGATTTCTTCGTAAGATAAGGGGGTGCACATTATACAGCAAAAATACCTAAAGATAAAAATTGCACCTTGAAAATATAGGTGCACATTATACGCCGGATTTTACGGTATATTCATTTCATATATGGGTGTAAAAACTTCCACTTAAATACTTAGATTCATGTGGTTAAATATTAACAGAGGATGCTGTAACATATCAAGCAGTCAAATTTATCATTTTCTTTGCATATTTTTTTAAGATGTTTTAATATTTTTAATTGTTTGTGTATGCATCTGTTAAATGATTTAAGTTGAAATGTAAGCCATTCGTTTTAAGTACCCTTTATGAATGTAGGTAATCGAGTTGAATGCAAGAACTTCATAAATGAGGTTGATATTTATATGAACCTTTAATTTTTTTCAATTACTTTTTTATTTGAAATATTCATTTTTCATAATTAATTTGATTTCATACTAATTGAATAAATAAAAATGGTATAATTGTATATTTTTAGTTATATATTTTATATGGTTTAAAATTAATAAAAATTATTATAGTAGTAAGTATTTTTATAACCAGGCATAAACATCTACAAAGTAGTTTTAAAGTACTTGATTGAAATACTTGTCTTGTAGATAACCTAAATGGTTTTTAGTATGGAATTATTAAATATTATTTTAAAACTAAATATCATTTAAGAATTAGTTCTTCTGTAATTATTAAATGAGAAAATTGACTTTGTACTTACTAATTTAGTGTATTTATTACTTTAGTGCCAATTTTTTTCCTTGAACATGTTATATAAAAATTATCAGATTTTGTATTCATCTTTTCACAAGTAATTGAATTTCCAATAACACAGGGGTACAAAATTAAAGTTTTGGAAAAAAACAAAAGATGTTTTCAGCGATTTTTTTTTTTTTTTTTTTTGTAATATTTAGTGTGCTGATTTTGAAAATGACTTCCATTTTTCCCCATCGTGTCAGAATTTTTTCTAAAATCAATGTCAATATTTTTGCTAAAACCCTATTTAAAAAGGAATTATCTCAAACAATTTAGCCTGGGTAATTTGGCAACAGTGGTTTTTATTCAGTTAAATCTAATTAAATATTGGTTCTTAGTGAGGCAAATTAATTTCAAGCTAATTTCTCAATTCATTGTTTCTAGACCTCACAGGCCGTCTTTGATTGGGAGAAAAACAAGAAATTGCTTTAAGATTTATACTTTTTACAACCAATTATGGTGTAATTTCTAAAAGTAAATCACACACATCTACATGCTATTTTAATTTGTTTTTATTAAGGTATTTACATAAAATAGACTGTTGACCAAGAGGAGCAAAAATTATGCTTGTATGCATACAAGTTTGAAGCACATTTTAAAATGAGCAAGAAAGCAAAACAAAGTTTCTCCTTGAGAACATTCTCTTTTTCCTTTGAAACTTTTTGAAGTTCTTTTATATTGAACCTCAGGCCTATCTCGTTTAACAGCCAGCAATAGTCGACTAGCGTGTTCTTGTCCATTCTTTCCTGATATTTGCATTCCATATCTTTGATACTTTGATGGAACCTTTCCCCCTGTTCATCACTGACTAATCCTAAATTTTTGTGGCTAAATGTCCGCATGCGTGTGAAGAAAATGTATTTTCACACTCATGGAGCAATCTAACTCTTAAAATTTCACCAGCTTATTCATTGCAATTCTTTTACAATCAGGATCTTTTCAATTGCCAAGAAACTTTCTGGCTACATCTTTGAAAAAAACTCATGCTTCCTTTTTTTTTTGCTGTCATGTAAGTTTCAAACTCGTTATCCTTCATAAGCTTGCGAATATCTGAACCAGCAAAGATTCCTTCTGTCAACTTGACTTTTGATATACCTGGAAATTTTTTGCAACTCAGTTGGAGGCAAAGGCACTGAAATATTAGGTCCTCGAGGAATGAGTTATATGGCCAATGGAATATTATCAGGATAAGATATCAGCTTTTGATTTTTGTGGTTATACCTATGAATAAGATGGAAACAAAAGTAGCAGTCATCAGAGTGGTTTTTCTGCTCCCTCTATGTCATCAAAACTCAAAATCGTACAGCAGTCTTCTTTCCTTTGAGCCAGAAGTGTAGATTGTTGAGGCACTTTACACAGATTTTATGATGAGCTCATGATTTGTCTGGGTCTCCAAGTTTCATGCCAAGATATGCTATTGTGATTCTCATGCAATTTTTAATTAAACTATATTGACCGTACATGTAACAAAAGTCATCTGGCAAATTTTTGCAATGTTTCGAACTCAAAGCCATGTTTCACGAAATGTACAAAAAATAACACAACTGTTAAAAGTGTTTCTGAGATGAAGCTCAAACTTACACAGCACATGCACTACAATAAATTACAAATGAAAAAAAAATTGAAACCCAGTTCAAAATTTCAGCGTCTTACATTCAGAATCAATCCAGACAAGTGACAGTTACTGCATTATCAAACCAAGATAGGGATCTAAGTTGATGATTTGCATGACACTATTGGTAGAGAAATATTGTGATAGGATCAGAAGGAAGGCAAAGAGTAAAGGTGTCAGAGTGGTATCCTGTACGCTTCACCAAGGTTGAATGAAATTCAACCACAGAGGGAAAAATTCAACACTGTAAATGACTGTTGGGCGAGCATCTACTAAAAATCGTAACCTTTATTTACATAACATAATTATTTAAATTAAACCAAAAACATCCACGGTCGTTAGTCGACCGAGCTAGCTGGAAGTGACTAACAGTCTTCGAGCAAATGAGTTTATATACACTGGCACAGGGTTGCCACATTTTGCCAAGTTGCTGGTGCAGGCAAGAGTGGCATGCACTGCACACTCCCTCCTCGGTGTTTCACTTACTATATTTCTCTGTGAAGCGTACAGTTATTCCATACCTTGTTTTGGTTTCCCTGGTCCCAGGAATACAAGGCTTTTCACTTCAAACAGTCTCTGTTACCACTGGAGGCTGAACTGAATCACTTTCAAGAAAAGCTGGCTTAACACGGTCGATAGAAATTGTTGACTTTCGATCATTAATGTCAACATCAAACGTTTTATCCGTTCAGTGAAAGATTTTGAAAGGTCCATCGTAAGGAGCTTGTAAGAGTTTTCTCAGGGTATCATTTCTGATGAAGACATGGCTGCAATTCTTTAACGCTGGATGGACGAATACTGATCTCTTGCAATGGCTTAAAGCTGGAGATGGTCAGATGGAGTCGAAATGACTTTTTAGATTCTCAACAAGCTGGATTGGTCCATTGGCGAAAAATCAAAAAATTCTTCAGGGAGAGGGATTGTTGTTCCATAGACAAGTTCCGCGAATGATGACTAGAGATCTTCCTTATAAGCTGTTCAGAAGCCCAAAAGTATAGCCGGAATGGCATCAGACCAATGTTCTGTGTTGTAGGCCTTGAGAGCAGCTTTCAAGGGACGGTGCCATTCTTCTGGCATCCCATTACTCTGCGGATGGTAAGGAGAAGATCGAATTCTCTTGACACCAAGGAGATATGCTAAAGCTTTGAAAAGTCAACTCTTGAACTGGCGACCCTGGTCGGTTGTTATTCTCGAGGGTGTTCCAAAGCAAGCAATCCAGGTCTTGAAGAAAGTTCCTGCAACGGTCTTAGCTGTTATGTCTGGAATGGGAACTGCTTCAACCCATCTGGTATATCTGTCGATCATTGTCAGGCAGCCAGAAAATCCTTGTGAAGGAGGCAAGGGGCTAACGATATCAAGGTGAGTATGGTCAAATCATTCTGTTTGGATTTGAAAAGGAAAAATAGGCGATTTGTTATGTCGAATGATTTTAGATTTTCGGCATGGGATGCACTGCCTAGACCAAAGGGTGCAAACTTTATTTAATTTGGGCTAAATAAATCTAATGCTTATTAATTTATTAGTAGCCTTAATGCCTGGATGTGATAAATTGTGAAACATGTCAAATATTTGTTTACGATATTGTATCGGAATTAATGGTCTGATGTTTTTAGTGGAAATGTCACAATATAAAAGAGCATTCGAATCTGGCTTATTTACTTTTTTAATCTCTAACCCTTGAGGGCTATTTATCAAACTAATCAATTCCGAGTCATTCTTCTGAGCTTTCGCAATTTCATTATAATAGATTGGGTTTGGCATGTGTATAGAAGCTATTCTTGATAGCGTATCTGCATTTAAATTTTCAGAACCCTTTATGTGTTTTATTTCTGTTATAAACTGGGATATAAAATCCAATTGACGAGCCTATCGGGGTGAGCACTTGTCCAACTTCTGTTTGAATGCGTATGTGAGTGGTTTGTGATCCGTGCATAAAATAAAATTTCATACTTCCAGCATGTTCCTAAACTGTTTAATTGAAGCATACGCGGCAAGCAACTCTCTGTCATAAGTGCTATAGCCTTTTTCAGTTTCAGATAATTTGCACGAAAAGAATGCTAAAGGTTGAAGATGTTCACCCTCTGTTTGAAGTACACCACCGCCAATTGCAAAGTCCGAGGCTACCTGCAATACTAAATTTGCATTAGGGTTAGGATGCACAAGTAGCATAGCGTTGACAAAAGGGTTTTGAAGTTTTGAAATTTGCTTATGGCTTTCCGACCAATTAATCTTACGATTATCGTTGCATTTTGAACCTTTTAAGAAATCATTTAAATGAGTTTGATTGTGAGCTGCACATGTTAGAAAATGACGAAAAAGATTTAGATGTCTGAGGAATCTCCTCAATTCTTTAATTGTCTTTGACTGTGGGTAATTCAAAATAAGGTCTACTTTATCTGGTAAAGGTTTTGTGCCATCTTTAGTTACTAAGTGTCCTAAAAATGCAATTTCTGGTACCCCAAGCTCACATTTTGATACATTTATTGTTAAACCATATTCATTTAATTTTTGAAATACGGCTCGAACATGTGTTTTGTTTTCTTCTTCCGACTCACTAGCAATTAGAATAATATTGAGGTAAACATAGCAAAAAGGCAATTCTCTCAGAATCTCATTCATAAACCTCTGAAAAGTCTGCACTGCTCCGCATAATCCAAAATTTTAAAAAGGAAATTTGAATAGTCCAAGTGTACACCCTGCAATTTTCTTTAACTGCAGTTTTCATCTGGGTGTACTGGAATATGAAAATAAGCGCGGACGATATCAATTTTCGAAAAAATACTTTTATTATACTCCGCATGGGAGAAATCCTGAATGTGAGGAATTGGGTACCGATCGGGAGTTGTAATTGTGGTTAACTTTCGGTATTCCCCTACCGATCAGATGCTTCCTGAGCTCTTAGCAACTACATGGAGATGACTACTGCGATTTAAAGGGGCAGCAAATACCCTGCTCTAATATAAATTGAAATTCAAGTTTTAT
This sequence comes from Trichonephila inaurata madagascariensis, assembly GCA_019973955.1. Classification (NCBI taxonomy): domain Eukaryota; kingdom Metazoa; phylum Arthropoda; class Arachnida; order Araneae; family Nephilidae; genus Trichonephila; species Trichonephila inaurata. The sequence goes on along the minus strand of BMAV01002430.1, from coordinate 18,661 downwards.
TGCCTCATATATTTTTGGACTCATATATATTTGGGTTTACTTTGTATGGGTGGACCTGTTGTCTCAATATAATGGACAGTGTTATGGCATGCCTGTTTGATTTTTGGAGTTAATTTAAATCTGGGAAATTTGACAACAATCTGTGTTAATATGTATCACCTAAAATTAGATTTACTGAAATAGCATCAGTTGCCACTGAAACGCCTGATAAAGAAAGAATAGGGGCACTATCTATTAATTTACGCTGTTTTAAATCAACCAAAAGTCCAAAGTTTTCCAAAAAATCTGCTCTGATTATTGGAATTGATACAGAGGCAATCAGAAATTTCCAGCTAAAGTTTCTTTGTAATTCTAAATCAATATTTATTAACTTAGATCCGTATGTCAAAATTTTGGAATTATTAGCAGCAAATAATTGTAATGGTTCAGGGCTTAACTTTTTAGTCATTTCTGGAACCGGCAAGCAGCTCACGTCCAAACCTGTCTGTATATACTAGAAATTTTAAACTTGTTTTTTTATTAAATATAAATAGGCAGCTTGGCCGTATGGCTGTTGGTTTGCTTGCCGCTGAAATTGTGACAGCCGATTTTAGTTTTCCCTGGTTATTGTTATGAGTACATGAACATGGTGAACAACATTTCCTAGCATCTTTACCGAATCTCGAATGATAATAACATTTCTCTGATGACCCTTCTCTTTCCTAGTGATCTGGACGTGTTTCGCTGAAAATTACTTCTCGTTCATGAGCGATTATGTGATTGCCCATGGGAAAGTCTTTGGAATTGTTGAATAAGTTCAGCTATTTGTTGTTGAAGTGCAACTATTTCCTGATGTAATGGATTAGACAAATCTTTTGGGGGATTGGTTGATAATGTTGAGTTTGAACTTGTAGACTTATCCATCACGCAAGCATTTAGAAGAGAATCAGTTCTAATTCGGCGATTTTGTCAGCTAACTTAGCTAGATTTTTAAGTGTCTTTGAACTAACTGAAAGAATTTATTGCATTTCTAAAAAATAAAATTAATCAGAAAATTTATTACTATAAACGAAAATCTAAATTACTGACGTAAATGAATTGCATCCTTAAGCCAAACCAAACGCTTGCTTGAATTATAGCCACGTGTAACAAGCAGTCCAGTCCAATTATCTCTATTTCACTATAGAAGGTTTAACATTCTGATGTCCCAGTCACCAATGTAAATGACTTTTGGGCAAGCATTTACTAAAAAACATAACTTTTATTTACATAACATAATTATTTTAATTAAACCAAAAACATCCACGATCGTTAGTCGACCAAGCTACCTGGGAAGTGACTAACAGTCTTCAAGCGAATGAGTTTATATTCACTGACACAGGATTGCCACATTCCGCCAAGTTGCTGCTGCTGGGGAGAGTGGCATGCAACACAAAGTAAAACTAAGTTTTTCAAAAAATTGTGATGTGATGGAAAATTTTCTTTTTTTCTGAAATATACACCAAAAAATACATTAAGTTCAGCTATCATTGCTCTTGTATTTTTTTCATTTTAACCATGTATAATTATATCTGTTTAGCTTATAGTACTTGATATGAGATATTAATTGTTACATATTTTATTACTGGTTAACTTTCAGAAAAAATTTCAAGTTATTCTCTCTTTAACACATTTTATGGGTGTCATAAATCTTGAACTTGTTTTATTAGATCCTAATTCACTGAGAGCAATAGTTTTGGACATTTCATCCAAGAAGTGAAACCTTCAACCCCCATTACCCAGTTTACTAGAAACATCTTCAATATTCTCTTTCACCCTCAGTGGAGTTGTCCCTGTGTTCTAATTACAAAATAATGTATGTTTAATATTACTCTCGTATGCTTTAAATTCATTAATTTTAGTATAAAGTTTTCTTAATATTGAAAATACAGTGAATTCTACGACATTCTTTTTTGTTTCCCTTGCAGTTTTTCTTTCTTTTTTGATGGGTAAGATATATAAAATAAATATATATTAATTTTTAAAAAAGTGTGAATAATTACTTTTTTTTAATATATAGTGTTTATGAATTTAAAATTTGTTTTATGTGGTTTATATAATGTATATTAAAAAATGAACCTGTATATAATGAATTTTCCATGTAACGAACTTTTTCTGGGATTTAGCGATTTCGTTATATAGAGGTTCGACTGCAATTATATTTCTCATGGGAATAAGAATATTTTTTATTGTTGATCTGTAATATATTGTTGTGTTGAGAAATATCTTTAAAATTCCCACATAACACACACACAAAAAAACTTCCTTAGAAAAGAAACAAATATTTAGATAAAATAACTGAAAAAATCAGAGGATCTCAAAGTAATAATTAAAAATATTGCTTTGCTTTGGAAAAAAAAAAGAAGCTTCTTATTTTAGCTCAATAGTTCCCTAATAGATGTGATTTGCAGGCATAACCCCTACAAACCAGATTAAAGTTACTTTGTTCAAAATGCTTGTCTTGTAGATGGCCAAAATGGTTTATAGTGTGAAATTATTAAAAATTGTTTTTATTTTTTGAAAGTAATGAAAGAGAAATTTCAAAAATCCTATT
>BMAV01002430.1:0-13969 GCA_019973955.1 Trichonephila inaurata madagascariensis | reverse complement strand
GTTTTTTGTTAATTTTTAATCTACCATAACTACAAAATTATTATCCAGTTATAAAAAGAAAACTGATTGCTATCTTAATTTTCTTTTTTCATTGCGTATATTTAGCTTAAACACTTCATCCATGCATATGATTCTCATTGACCCACTTGATGAACTTAATATTTTAAGAGTGTTTAAACTAAGTATTTATGTATTAAATAAAAAAATTCTCATTTAGTGTAATATAAGGATTTTTTTTTCCTTTTTTGCTTTGAAATTAATTTTACCGAAAGTCTTTTTCTGTAGTCAATTCATTTTTATAATGAAGTATTTAAAACTGATTTTTGTGTGTGTGTGCATGAACAAACAGTATTTCATTTTAATATTTTCCCTCTTCAAAAATAATTAAGGAGCATATGGATTTAACAAAACTATGCAAATACTACCTGCATGGCCCGGTGTTGCACAGGCTTTCTCTACTTTTATAAATTTTCCCTTTCCTTCACTAAATCATCACTTCTAATACTCTTTTTCAAAATGACTCCCCCTCCTCCATTTAGCTCGAGCTTTTACCGAGTGTTTAACTTAAAATTCCCTGTGTTGAAATTTTTTTGCTTCTTTTATTTGTCAGACAGGTTTATTTCCCCCCAGCACGAACATTTTTAAATGCATAACATATTGTCATTTAAGTTTCCCTTCCTCTCTCGCTATCAGCCATTCCTCATATGTGTGTGTGACTTCTACATTAACGTCATTACAAAATTCGCATGGTAATTTCCGACAATTAATTATTACTGCTCTTTTAAAATTTTGGCTTCCGCTGAAGACCTACTATTAAGAATAGCGATGCACATTGAATCTGTCGAGAGCTTAAACTCCTAGCGTTGGTGTGGTGTGGTATGGTATTTAGGAGAGATGGGTGCCAGCTCAGGTCTCATCCTTATCACTTGACAATGGTTCAAAATGTCAAGGTGTGTTGCCAAAAGCTCTCAAGTAAGTGAACAGTGTGATTTTAATATTCATTTACTCACTTTACAACTTTTTAGGCCCCAGAAACGATAATGTACTTTTTAAAAAAATAGTTTAATGTTGAAAAAAGTAGAAATTTTTATAAAAGAAGTTATAAAAAAAATTTGAATTTGATAAGTAGTTATTCAATATTTAAAATTTGAGTACTTTTTAAAAATTCATTAAAAAAAAAGTTTTTAGCATTTTATTTTTTATATCACTAACTCTAAAAGATCAAAATTTGAGTTTTTTAAAAATCATTTTCATATTAGCGCTTCGATATTGATTCATTTTAGAAAAAATCATAAGATATGTAAAGTATCATTGTTTTGTAAAAAAAAACTACTGTATTGTGGCAAAATAAATTATCTTTCCAATTACAAAATTGCTGGCGAAGTTATTAAATGCATAAATAAAATATTAATTATTTTTTAAAAAATCATAAAAATTAAGTGATGTTGTTTTGAACATAAGTACAAACGGTAGTAATCAAGCACTGCCGAACACGCCACGAAATTCTTGGAAATGAAGTGAAAAGACTTTTCAAATAAAAGGAAGAAATATTCAATTTCGTCAAATCTTTAGGATGTTGACTAGAGCAGACGTGTTCGTCTGAGCTCCAGGAAAATCGTATTATCCCACTTTCAGGATGTCGAAAATGGAAACTGATCCTCAGGTTCCAGTCAGCGAATGTTCGAGAATGCCCATATGCAAGGAGATTAGAGCACATCACATCATTGCCAACAGCTATATGGACTTAGAAGGAACTCCGGATACGGCAGAAAACTACGAGTGTAAGGAGGTTCTCCGAGCTGCCCGGATGGAGACTTTACAGAAAAAGGCTGAATTGGTGAGTGAACTTCGTTCCCTCCCCCCATGTACTACTTTTAATTGCTCCTGCGTTGCAATTGCATCTCATTTTGGTCCTCTAGAAAATGAACCCAGTAACCAAAAAGCTAACCAAGATAGCATTAATTCTACTGAGATCATTACCACCCCCAAGAGTGATAAAAGTAAGAACTAAAAGTAAAAACAAAAAACGCAAAGTTAAAAAGGATTCCTCGGAAGACTTTGTTTTTCCCAAAAAAACCGCCAGACCTGTCTCTCCTTTGGTAAGTGAGCCAGTAGCAATAGCAAATAGTTTTTCAGATCTCGAATCTGAAGAACAACAAGAGCAAGTTGTAGCAGTAGACGAAAAAACCATTGAAACGCCAAAACCAAAGCCCCCACCCCCAATTCACTTAATGATCAAAGAAAACTTCAGAGACCAACTTAAAATTCTCTATAATAAATTCCCTAAATTAAATAATAAAACATCAGGAAAATTTATCCAACTATTAGCGAACGACGATAAAGAATATCAGGAACTCACCCATACTTTAGAGGCTGACCCAGAATTTGAATTTTATGTGAATAAACCTAAATTAAATAAACCTATCAAAATTGTAATTAAAGGACTCCCAGGCTTCGCCAAAATTCAGGATATAATTACCGACCTCGAGGAACAAGGATTTTTTGCCGAAAACGTTACGCAATTAATTTTCCAAAAGAACCAAAGCTAAACTCCCATTTTTTCAAGTTACTCTCCCACGCAACGCCAATAATCTTAAAATTTTTGACTTAAAATCCTTAGGATATATGCAAGTTAAAGTAGAAGGATTCCTCGTCAGAGGAGTCACGCAGTGCTTTAATTGCAACAATTTTTTTCACACGGCAGAAAACTGCCACCTAAAACCAAGATGTCTTAAATGCGGTAAAGACCACACCACCAAACAATGCACTATCAAAGAGAGACAGGAAAACCCATTCTGCATTAATTGCCAAAATTACGGCCATACGGCCTGTTATACCAAATGCCCCAAATTCCCCCAACCCAAGAAGGGCTCGCCCCTATCAAATCCAAAAAAATTCACAAGCAATGTTTGTAAGGAAGGAGTTTCCTTCGCTAACATCGTTAGCGGAGTCACCTCCTCTACCCCCACCCCAATAGAAAATCCCAAAGAAAAACCAGGAAATTCTAAAAATAATAGCAAAAAACCCCAAGGAATCCTTAAAGAAGATGATAATACCAGCGACTTAGCTCAAGTTATTGAGCTTGTCAATTTAATTTCACAAATATTGAAAAGATCTCCTGAAATAATGTAACTTTTACCTAAACTGAAAAATGCCAAAAATAACAATGATCAGGCCTACATTATTGTAGATGCCCTGCTAAATAAATGCTAATTTTTCTATATAATTGCAATGCTATGAGTTTTTAAATCCCCCTCCTAAACTTCTATTTCTTTCGTTCATTTCCATCGACTTTAACTATCTCAAAATTTTTCTAACAAGGGTAGGGCACGACTAAGGAAATTCATTTGGGATCGAGACTTGATATAATAGTAGTACTCGTTTAGGGTGTTCACCCCTCAATGTAACTCCTTCGAATGGCCAGTCAATTCGGAGAAATCAGCCTTCGAAATTCATGCTAAGCTTTTATACAATTAAATTTTAATTTTCCGCAACGAGTTCGTAGCTTGATTGGTAAATCGTCTGCTTTCTATGCTGGAGGTTAGGGTTCGATTCCACGCGATCAACTTTTTTCTTCAATTCATTTAATTATTCTTTTAAATTAAATAAATTTATTTATGAAAGGTTTATTAAATATTAAAGGATATTTTTTGTAATTATTTTGTATTTTATAAAATAAAAAAAAATTAAAATATTAAACTTAAATTTTTTACTGGTAAAATTATTAAAAATTATTATTAATTAAAAATATTAAAAATAGTAATTAAATAAAAATATTTAAAATAATTATTAAGGAAAATTATTAATAATTAAAATTAGTAAATTAATGTTATTTTTTAAAATTAACTAATCACTATTTATACTAATTAATTAATTAATCACTACTTATTATAATTAATTATTATTAAGCATTAGTATTAATAAGATATATTATTAATTTATTATTAAAATTATGATTTATTATTGAAATTATTATTAATTTATTATAGAAATTAATTAAATTTATCAAAATTATTTAAATAAACTTTTTGAAATTAAATAAATTTATTTGAAAAAAGAACTTATCAAATATTTTATAAAATTGTAAAATAATTAATTTAATAACATATAAAAAAAGACATATTTTTTATTATATTAATTATAAAATAATTAATTTCATAATAATAATATATTTTATAAATTATTTTATATTTCATATAATATTTTATTTCTAGTATATTGTATTTCACATTATAAAACTATTTGCAACTAATTTTTTTTTGTAAAATATCATTTAATATTTATTATATATTTTATATTTTATTATAAATATTATTTATTAATAAAAAAATATTTATAAAATTTAATATAATTATTGATATAACCAAAGTAATTTTTTTATTTTATAAAATACAAAATAATTACAAAAAATATCATTTAATATTTAATAAACCTTTCATAAATAAATTTATTTAATTTAAAAAAATAATTAAATGAATTGAAGAAAAAAAGTTGATCGAGTGGAATCGAACCCTAACCTCCAGCATAGAAAGCAGACGATTTACCAATCAAGCTACGAACTCGTTGGGGAAATTTAAAATTTAATTGTATAAAAACTAAGCATGAATTTCGAAGGCTGATTTCTCCGAATTGACTGGCCATTCGACGGAATTACATTGAGGGGTGAACACCCTAAAAGAGTTCTACTATTACACCAAGTCTCGATCCCAAATGAATTTCCTTAGTCGTGCCCTCCCCTTGTAAGTAAATTCTCTCCAAGTTCACTCCCAACAGCCAATCAAATGCCTAGTGCCCTCTCCAATGCTCCTGCCACCCCATTGGTCCATGACAGCGAAACCACGCCTACCAACCCATCCAATCTCGCAACACCAAGAGAACTTCATTTCCAGATAAAGGTCGGAGGGATAAGCGTTATCCCAGTGCCTTTAAAACATTACAACATTTCGTCAAATCTGGTGATTTTCAATATTTATAGGCATCTTCTTTCCTAGTGTAACCTTTCATCATATGTGACATGTACAGGGGAAAAGTGTCATTTGACGCCAAACAAGTTTTCGCTGCCAAACCCTTGGCTATTTTAAAATTGCATTATTTTTAAAAGTTTTAATTTTTTTAGGGCTTCATTTTTAAGTAATACCTTCAGACTTCATATATCCAATGGCAAACTACGGTAATTTTTAAACAAAAAATGGGGGTTTGGAAATACTACATTAACTCTTGTAATTCTACATTAACTCTTGTGTGATTAACTCTGGTAAAGAGGGTAAAAAATGAAAAACACAAATTTTTTCAAATACCGTAATTTTTACGTACTTTTTCGAATCTTTGTACAGATTATGGATAATATTGTTCTACATACAGAAAAAGAGTTTCGTGTGATTATTCTTATAAGCTACAGAGTTGTTAAGTATTTAATTAAAATGTTGAGTATTTTTTAAAAAATCGTAAAAAAAAAAATTGACATTTTATTTTTTAAATGACTAATTCTAAAAGAGAATAGCATGAACTTTTTTAGTGTAGAATATCATTTCATTAACGCAAAAAAAAAAATGCAAACGGAATGATTTAGAAATCATTTTCATAAAAACGTATCGGTTTCAACTCATTTTAGAAAAAATCGTAAAAAATAGAAAATATTATTTTGTAAAATAAATTAAACCGTTTCGTGGTGAAATAAATTATCTTTCCTATTCTGTAATTATTTTTTTTGTCTGTGTCTCATAGAAGAAATTAGATCGTGTTTTAAAAAAGTCGGGGACAAAAAAAAAAATTTCACCTCTGTTTTTCATTCTGTTGGGCAGAAGAAACAACATGCAGGAGTAAAACAAAGGTTTTTAATTAATATCTTTTTAACTAATTACAATATTGGGATATAAATGATAAAAACGGATTCCTCAGATCATTCGCAAGCTTTTGGTACTTTGGCGTGTTTCTGCGTGGTTTGGTTCGTGAGAAAATAGATGTTCATATATTTGTTTACCTACAAATTTTAATAGTGTAGACTAGCTGCATGGCCCGGCATTACACGGGCTATCTCTACTTCTATAAAATTCTTTTTCCTTCACAAAATCAGCACTTCTAATACTCTTTCAAAATAACCCCCCCCCCCCCTCCACTGCTTAGCCTGGCATTGCTCGGGCTTTCTCTTTTCCTCATAACACCAACATCTCTGTGTGTGTGTGTTTGTACGTGCACAGTGTGAGTGATTTCTAAAATTATATCAAAAAATTTCCCTTTTTTAAAATTTGTTCTATTCCACTTATTTTTGATTTAAGACAGGTTTCCTTCCCCTCTCTATAGCCCGAACACGGGTTTTTTTAGTATAAAATTATTGTTCTATCTTCCCCTCCTTCTCACAGATAAGATATAGCTTCAAATTTCAATGTATGACTTATAAAAAAAATATTAAGTTAGAATTAAAAAAATTATTAATGTGAAGCAATAAAAAGAAAACGATTCTGATGCTATGAGTAAAACAAAAAACGTTCATCATTTTTTAATAATAGTTAGTTTCTATAAGAATCTAAAATAATAAAATAGATTTCAGATTTTCATGAATCAATCAATCGTTACATATAGTTAGCTTAAAAATGTCTCTAAAATGTATTTTGATCCAAAATAATAGATGTACTTTTTAATTCACAAAAAATTCATTTAGTATTGGAATAATAGAAATAATCCTTTAAAAAAAACATATAAATATTTATTAAAATCATATTTCTATAAGTAATAAATAAAAGAAAAATTTACAGAGATAGCTATTGAAACGATTGCTTTTTCTGAATGTTTGATTAAACATATAAATTTATACAAGTTAGAAAAAAAATAGTATGGGGGAAAGCCTAGATATATACATGTACTGAAAAAAACATTAAAAAAAAAACGATCTGATAAAAACATTTTGATATTTTATTTTAGTTTTAACCTTTTTCATTCCACTAAAAACATTTTAAACTTTAACAAATAGTGCAACGCGAAATTGGCTATCTCTTCCTCTTCAGTTTCGAACCTGGTACCTACCATTTTATAAAGCAGCGCCTATAACAAACGTGCCATCGGTTCCTTCTGGGAAAGCAGTGAAAATAACTCTAAAATAAAGAAAGATTTTTTTCAATTTCTCATTGCGTTATTTGTTAAAGTTAAAACATTTTTCCGGGCTTCATTTTTAAGTTAATGCTTTCAAACTTTATATATCAATTATAAACAGCGGTAATTTTTAAACAAAAAATTTTAAAAAAGTAATGCTTACATATTTGTTGCAAAAAAGGAGAAAAAAACGAAAAACACATTTTTTTTAAAAAAACCCCATAGTTTTTAAGATATTTTATCAATCTTTGTACAGATTACGTATAATATCGTTCTACACACGGAAAAAAAGTTTCGTGAGATTATTTTTATAAATAAAGAAGTTATTAAGTATTAAAATAAACTTGAGTATTTTTTGAAAAATCGTAAAAAAAAACAGTTTTTGACATTAAATTTTTTAAATGACTGATTCTAAAAGAGAAAAGCATGAACTTTTTTAGTGTAAAATATTTTTTTCATTAACGCAAAAGAAAGTGCAAGCGGAAAAACTTAGAATTCGTATTCAAAAAAAGGAACCGATTTCGATTCATTTTAAAAAAATCGTAATAAATACAAAATATAATTATAAGTTCCGAATTTTCCCCTGGCGGTGAGAAATGGTACTAATTATGCATTTTAATGTTTTTAATTAATATCTTTTTAACTAATTGGAATATCAGAATATAAATGGTCAAAACGGATTTCTCAGATCGTTCCCAAAATTTTGGTACTTTCGGCGAGTTTCTGTTTCCTGTGGTTAATGAGAAAATTGGGCATCATACATAGATATGTTTGTTTACCTTCGGATTTTAATACTGTAGATTACTTCTTATAACTAATGTAAAAGAAAACATCCATAATCTAAAATGTATCAGAAAACAGAAGAACAAAACTTCATATGCACATCTAAGTACACTGGGTGAAAAACCAGAAAAAGGGAGTAAGTGCAGAAATCATGACTTGATATCAGTTGTTTTGTGTTGTCTTAGTGGTGAAATTCAACCTTTCGCCTGTTCTTTTGAGATAATGGGACTGGAAAACTTCATAGCAACTTGTTTTACCTGAATCCATGACTTGGTGTAGTATCGGGACACTGGAATCTGGGCAAACACAAAGAACTGTAGTGGGTGCTATTGGAGTGGCAATAAGTGTCATTGTCAGACTGTGGAATCGATTCTAAGAAACAGGGCATGATCAAGGTCGTCTATGGATTACCTCTGAAACAACATGGATCTAAAAACAGTTTCTTTTCGCAACAGTGCAAAATATCTCAAGCCAAACAATCCAGAATATATTTCATGTGGGTGGTCTGCATGCATGTAGGCTAATGGTGCAAGACACTGTGCAGCTTGAGGAAAGTAGGCTCCTGAACATCAAGGTTAGATGCAAAGTGATTGGAGTCAAGTACTGTTTATAAACAAGTCCAGATTCAGTTTAAGGTGTGACACCAGACATGTTTTGGTATGACAGGAAAGGGGCACTTAAAATAATCCAATATTCGTTCTGGAAAGATCACATTACAGACTAGGTGGTTTGATGGTATGGACTGTTATCAGCATAAGTGTTGGTACTGACCTGTGTGCAAATATGATACGGAATGGCTCAAAAATATGCAAACAAGATCCTACGACCCCATGTTGTACCTTACACTGCAGCCATTGGGGATTCCTTTCTTTTAATGCAGGATAATGCCAAAAATCACAAAGCTCATCTTGTGGAGAATTTTTTTGAAATTGAAATAATACATATAGAATGGCCAATATGTTCTCCTTGTGATATGGTCAATCTTTGTCGATCATATCGAAGGGTTTCAGCGTAAGTTAGAGGTGTGGGATTCACGAAATGAAGAGACATTTTAGAATTCTTAATATGACTTTTATTTTAAGAGTTTAACTTAAATTACTTATATATCGAACAAACTTATATTAAGTGAGAATAAACCAAAACACATAGCCATAGTCAACACACATCGCGCAATTGGATCACTTATCTATATAATTATATATTCCGCCTACTCTCATTCCTAATAATATATTCGAATTCGGAAAATAATCTTCCTACCTTGAATTTTCAAGCACCGGTTCAATCAACTTCAGATATTCCGTTAGGCTCGAGTACAATGGTATGTGTACCTTGTATTAATGGCGAGATTTCCGTGATTCTTGGGTAGGCTGTCAATTTACACTTCTACCTTTTCTGAACTGAACTTCCTCTAAATTGCCATCATGCTTACTAAAACTTCTGTCCTTTTAAAGGTTATCTTATTTGCATCTATCCTTCGTTTCACTTCTTGGATTTGGGTTGGGAAAAGATTTGCCATTAATCATGGCCGTCAAAGAACACAGAGGTTATGTTAGAGAAAGGACGCGTGAGCCGTCACATCCTGACCTAAATCTTATCCAGCATGCTTGGTATTCATTTGGATGATGCGTTCAGTGAGATCACAGCCTTCACTTACTGTCTTGGATGTGGAGATTGCACTTCTTTAAGAGTGAATCAGTATTCTTTAAAGTCTCACCGATAACCTCATCGCATCCATGCTAAACAGGGGTGGAGCTGTCTTAGCAGTTCGAGGAGACCACACACCATATTAAACATCCTTGTATCAATTCTAAATAATCAGTGTTTTGTCATTTACATCTAAACAGATTGTATTCCCGAAGCATCATTTCATGTTCCTTATACCATTCAAAAGAATTAAAGTTCCCATATAATTATTTTTTGCTTCTTTTTTTTTTTTCCTGTATTGAGCTTTGTTGCACCTGTACTCTCCATTTTATGCCAATACATGGTTATCAAGTAACATTTTCTTCACATTTTTGCTTGGTCCCCTAATTTTTTTTTTTTGCAGTGTTAATTTATTTGAATACAACGTATTTCTAAGTATCATTTCGTCACTTTATCTGTCCTATAGTATTTGTAAAATTTCAATACCTGTGGGCTAAAAAAAATAAACTAGGAAATTCTGCCTGCTTTTTGTAAACATCTGAGGAAAATAAGGATTCAAAATGCAATTAAAATAAGTAGTATAAATTTTATGTATAATTTTTGGTACTGAATTTGGTATTTGAAAAAAGTCTTTAATATTTTTTTATTGTATGATTTATTGGGAAAAAAGTAAAAGAGTGTATGATCTCGGTTGCTGTCATTAAATGTTTCATTTTTTGATTGTTCACTTATCATTAAGTTACTCTTTATTGTCACTACTTAATGTAATTGGTGTAATATATTTTATGTTTTGCACAATATTAGTACTCTTTATACTTGTTCTGTGTGTGTTACTCAAACTAATCAGTATTATGCTTATATATATATATATATTATAGTTTCAATATATGGAAAAGTGTCATTTATTTCTGCTGTCTTTTTCAACATTTTAAGTATTTGGAATTTATTAGGAGTTTTTGATAATATTGGAAAAGATGAAATTTTTAGTAAAATTTCTGAAAAATTATATAATATATTCTACATAAAATATAATATTTATTATTTCTTTATTATTGTTAACTTTGCCTTTTACATTGACATATTGGTAACAAAGTATACTATTAAGGTTAAATTGTTACCAAATTTATTAATGCTTATCTTTTATCAAAAAAGAATACCAATTTTGACTGAGAAACTTTATCCTCCCTTCCCTGTTAAACTACTTTAGAATCATAGAAAGATTCTTGTGAAAAAATTAAACATATTTTGTAGTAAAATAACTACTTTTTAACTTTATGTATACGTTTTTTTAGTTGTAAAGCAATTGAACTACTTTTTAAGATGTTTTCTGTGAACACAAGATGTATATATGCCACTGAATTTTTGGAACATTTGTTATATCTAATTGAAGATTGGACTATTGAGGGAGACTGCAACTCTTCAAGATTTGGTACTTTGTCTCAAGTTAAGTAAGTATCATTTAAAAAGGTAAAAAAAAAAAATTATTAAAATTTTTGTTGTAATGTTTTCCTGTTACTGACATTTTGTGTGCTCAAGATTCGGAAAATGACTTTTTTTATCTAATTAATTTTTGATGTGACTTCAAATTTTAAGTTAATATATATATATATATTCGTATTCAAGGATGTAATTTTTTTTTTTTTTTAGACATACTTTAGCATTCATTATTTCCTTTCTCTTCGAAAGACAAACATTAGAATTAGACATAAAGCCATTTTTAAAAGTATTTGTAGCTCACATTGCATCACCTAGTGAAGATGTCAGAATTCTGGTAAGTATGAATTTTATATTTAAAGAATAAATATGAGTGTTTTTTTAAAAAACTATCATTAAGCTCTTTTACTTATTTTTAGGATATAAAAAAAATGTATGAATTGGCATATTAAGATAATTTTTCAGCTTTAATTATTTGAAGTAATTTTTTATGCTAACTTCCTATCTTAATCCCCCATTTATTATTTTTAAGTAAATGACTAGTCAATTTAAAATGAAATACAGTGGTTCATTCTTTTATAATAAGTTAAACAATACTTTTAAACAAGTAAGTAAATAATACCCTAAATTTGTTTTAAGAAAAAGTGTACTTTGAATTTTTTTAAAGTATAATTTTTATACTTTTAATAATAAAAGTAGAATCATTATATATAGCCCTGAGGTGGGGAACTTTTCAGAGGTCACTTGAAAATTAAGTAATAAAGGAGGCTGCATAGGTTGATATATAATTAGTTACTTTTATGATATTATTGTGGTTTTAACAATGTTATGCATTAGATAGGTAACAAAAAATTTAATCCTTATTTACTTATTATTTGATATAAAAAGTTGCTGTAGTGTGTGTGTATATAAAATATTTTTGTATTCACATAAGGATAAAAAATTGTTTTAACATTAATCATTATTATTATTTTTTTTTATATTTCTCTGTTGGTATTTTTCTTTATGTAAGTGCACTATACCACCAGAATTTTAGATTTTAATAAACAACCACATATTCAAATACCACTTCAAATAAAAATATTATAGAAGTATTTTTAAATAATTTTAACATTATATAGAAATACAGTAGAAAAATAATAGTATAAAATTATAAATAACTGACATGGCAACAGTTCCTAAAATAATTTTAAAATCCAATGGAAAGTTTTAGTGAGATGTTTGCATTTATTTCTTGCTTGAAAGTAATTGAATATTTGGATCAAGTTTCATAACACAAAGCTTTAATTGACCTTCTGAGATCTGTGATTTCCATTCCTAAAATAGTTTTAATTTATGGCTTGAGAGAAAATATTGACTCGCTGCAGTAAGTACTTTCAAAGAAGGAAAGTAAACGGCACGCGTGATCTTGTATGCATGGATATTCAGTTGCATTTTTGCCGGATTTCTATTGGATCCTTTTTAGTGTCAAAAAGGACTTTGGCGATACCATCTTCCCCCAACTCAAATAACTCCATTTGTAGTTCTGTAGGAGCCATGGGTATATCTACTAAATTATTTTGTAGTAGAAGCGTGCTCATCAAAATCTGAAAATCTTTTATTAAATTCTTCTATTTAAGAATCCAAGACAACTACATATGTATCGAATATTTTGTTTTCACATTTCTGCTCATTCTACATTTTTGATAGTGCCAGGAAGTGTTCGGAAGATATATCCGATCAAGAGAGCAATGATTTGAAAAATGTTTTTTTTTGTGGAATGCTTGGATCTTTTATATATGTTTAATTTTACCTTGCAGGTATATATTTAAATTGTTTTGTCATGATATCAGTCAAAACTGCAATGTTTCTGCAAAATGCTTAATCTGATATATTACATAGCTTTCCTTGTTTTTGCTAAAAGTTTAAAATTTCTCGTCCTAAAGTTAAAACTTTTACTGTATGTTTTCTCATCTGCCAAAATTCACGATGACACATTGCATTTATGTGAATATAGTAGACAATCATAAAAGTTCTGTTCTGAGCATCATGCAAAATGCAGCAAAAAGATACCAGTTTTTGAAGCTTAAGTTGTCCTTTTTTAAATAAAGCAATGAACCTTTGTTTTTACTCTTCGTGGACAGTGCATCATCAGTGTAGACACTGAGTAAATTACTGACATTTAATTGTAATCGATGACATATTTCTCTGAAGTTGTTACAAATTTCAACTCCACGAGTTCTTCCAGTTTGTGTACGCAGTGCAAGAAGATCTTTGTAGCATTGAAAATCATTAGTTACAGCACAAATATAACATAAAACTTGCACAGAGTCAATTTTATTAGTGCTTTCATTTGAAATAATTGAAAAATCTTGATTTTGTATTGTATGAAGTTGCTCTGTTATATATTCAACTAATTCATGCTGTCAATCTATTATATTTCTTCTTGAAAGAGGCAGTTGCTTGTAATTTGGCAACTTTTTTAATCTAACATACCCACTGCTTAAACAATGCATTTAATTATTTCTATGTCACTATATGGTTTGCCTCTTTTTCCAAGTATATATGCTATTTTGTAAGTAACATCAACTGCAGAGGTATTTTTCTTTACAAAAGGGTTGAAAGACACTTGTTGATGATACTTATCTTTTTTCAATTTTTGAAGAGCAGCTTTTACAGATTTACTCTCTAAATTGAAATATTTATGTTCTTTATGAGTCGAATAGTGTTTATTTGCATTCACTTTTTCCAAAGTAATTAAAACTGTATTGCACAAAAAACGTACAATTTTATCTTTCACAGAAATAAAGAAAAAATCTTAATTCTCACTCCATATTAAATGTTATGTTTTTCATACAATTTTTTTCTCTTACAATTTCACATGCTAGGGAAAAACAAAATCTTAAATAATTTCTCTAGGAAAGAGTATATTTGGTAGAAATACAATAACACAGTGAACAAGTAAAACCACAGAATAAGTTAAATAATAACTAGATTTTTTTTTTCATAATGGTCATTAGCAATACGAGACAAGTTTATTACC
>BMAV01002429.1:0-25256 GCA_019973955.1 Trichonephila inaurata madagascariensis | reverse complement strand
AGTATGTTAGATTTAAAAGAAACTTAATAAACAATCTCTCATCATGGGATTATAGCAAATCAAATAAAAGATATTTTTATTTGGTTATAGGATCAAAGATAGCTAATTAGGCATTGAAGAAGTTTTTATTTTTGAGAGAGAGATGACTTAATATATCGCCTATAAATTACATCAGAGTAAAAGTGCATTTTGTATTATGTCTGAAAGTATTTTGTTTTGATTTATTCCAGTAAATTATTATTTTTTAAATATTTTTTTTCGATATGCTCGCGCCCCCCAATAGGGCGCGCCCCACAGTTTGAGAAACACTGCTGTACATCCTTCCTTGTACATTAAACTTTGCACTGTACTATAGACCATCAAACTCATTTCATATCACAGGCCACATATTTTAGGGAAGTAGCAATTTTCTAAAAGCATGTTGAACAGCAAAGCAATGAAAATGATAAATTTAGTGCGAAGATTTTTGTGGATACGTTTGTGATGAGATCAATACCAGGAGATTTATTTGGCTAGAGATTTTAAATGAATTTCTGTATTTCAGTGGAAGATGTTTTTTTCCAGATCCATACAGGTAGGGGAATCAAGGAAACTTTAGACCTTCCTTTGTATATGTGCAGAGAATCTAGGATTTTCTACATCAGTATTTGGTTCGAATTGTTTTTGAAGGCTGTACGCAATTACCTCGGCCTTTTCAATCGGGGCAACTGCTATACTGCCGAGAGCTCCATTTGGGGGAGGGGAATGTGATGAAATGGCTTTTTCAGAATGGAGATAAGCCTCCCAAGAGTGCCTGTTTCCTCAATTGTTTTCTCTCAACTTGCATGGGAGAGGTGTCTGATAAGACTTGTGACATAGCCATCCTGTGATGACTATGACGTTCCGGATCCGCGTAAGCTAGAGGTGTGGGATTATCAAAATGATGAGACATAATAGTTCTTAATACAACTTTATTAAGAATATCTTATATTACTTATTTCTAATTAACACTTTAATTAAAAGTGAGAGTTAACACCCAATTAAACCTTATATTTAAGTCAGATCACTCAACTGACCCCTTATCTTAATTATAATAAATAAACCATTCATCAACTACCTATATCAAATATTACCTTTTGCAGATCTCCTTCCTTCACCTATTGAAAATTTTCTATAAATTCACTTTATATACGACGATTCCAACTTCTTTATATTGAATTTCTATTCCTTCCAAAGCTATCGGACTGCTAACTCTTGATCAAGGATTCCACACTAAGCTATCTCTAAACTTGCCGCACCCCGATCAGAATGATTCCACACTAAGCTATCCCCTAAACTTGCCGCACTCGATCAGAATGATTCCACACTAAACTATCTCTAAGCCCCGCGCTATCGATCTTATCATCAAAGCTTCTACCCTTTTTAAAGTATATCTCTTTTTACATGTTACATTCTTTTTATCTTCTTGGTATTGGGTTGGAAAGGTTTTGCCATTAATCGTGGCTCAAAAGAACATAGGAGTTATGTTAGCAGAAGGACGCGAGAGCGTCACAACACCCTCCAAGAATAAAACTGATTTACTTAAGGTTCTAAAGCCCTTAATAAATTCGTGTCAAATCTCTATTTCTAAATTTTTCGCTTGAGGTTTTATTTAAATTTTAATCTTAAATCCTCATTTTAATTTTTTAAAATTTTCCCAAATATTTATCTTGACTTTAATTTTCATTACTCATCTTAGAATTAAATTTAATATTCAATTTAAATTTAAACTCGTGACAATAATTTCTCAATAACTAGGCCAACATTAAAATTACTGTTTAATTTATGCCCACTCTCACTTTTAACATCCAATTCTTAAAATAACTATACACTTAAATTTTCTAAAAAAAATTCTGGGTGCGCAGACCCAATTTTTTGCATCTAACACTGCATATGGGCTGGAACTTCGCTCCCTTTCTTTTGAAGTTATAATTTTCAAAATTTTCAGGATTTTCAGGGTCAGTCTCCTGAAATGAAAATTTTTTGAGTCTCTATTTCCATAATATCAATAAATTTTCCCACAATTATTCATTATATATTATTTGTATATCACAATAAATTTTCATCTCCATCCCCACATCTGGTTCCAAAACTCCCAATGAGCCGCGCAGCCGTTAATTGTTAGTGCCCTGACTACGCCGCGTTTCCCTGAAACCAGATGCCTCAATACGTAACAATACAACAACATATATATATACACATATTATACAATTACAAACATTTTCAATAAACTATTATAACCAATAACCAAGGAATTTTCGCATCTCACGAAGTCATACATCGAAGCAAACAAATGTGCGATTACAAATGTTTTCTCCAGAAAAATTTTTTAACAAGTCAAAAGTTCCAAAATTTAAACACTCATTGTAGTGTTTGACTTGGCTTATAACTTTTAAGCACCCCCGGGAGACTTCCTTCTTTGCAATAATTCTTCCGACCATTGTTGGAAGATCATAAAAAATAAACAATACAACCTGATTTTTATATGTGTTCCCCAACCATAACATCCAACGTGAGGTGCTACCACTCTTCTTTCCTCGGTTGTACTGGCATTTTTGTTTTGCTTGCTGTAGGCTTGTAATCTCCTTGTCGCCCCTTCCTTGACTTCCTTGTTGTCTCCTTGGCTGGTCGGGGTTCTTTTTCTGTTCTCCGTCGTGGCCTTGGGTTTTGTAGTTCTTTTCATATGGAACTTCAGTTGATTCTCTTCTGCTTTTCTTTCTATCTCTAGAAATAGTACTGGATGAAAAAGTTCTTTTCTTACTATTATTGGTTCCCTTTCTCTGCCACTTTCTTTGTGGTCCACTTGCCCCTGACACACCTGATCTTTTAATACCCCTATTATTCCTTATCCTTTTGCTTTTATTTTCATTCCCAAATGAACTAGGAAGCGATCTGACCAGTGATTTGTTTTTATGGGTCCTCTCTGTATTTTTATATTGATTTGATTGGTTACCAATCCCTTTTGCCTCTAACTTACGTTTCACCAGATTTTTTCTTTCCCATATTGTGACTCATTTAATCTTGATGTACTTTTTCCGAAGTACGAGTTTCCCTGACTTGATCTTATACTATTTGGATACCTGTTCCTAATTCGACCTCGTCACATTTCCTATGACGATATATTCTTATTTGATCTACGTTAACTGTTAATCTTTTTCCTGATTTCCATATTACAATATTATTATAATTTTTAACTTCTAAGACTCTATAAGGTCCCTCAAATTTTTGTTTAAATTTTGGGCACATACTTTGTTGGCTGCTGAACTTACAGGGTGTGTTTCTAATAAGACCCAATCTTTTTACCTTTATTTTTATGTCTTTTCTACGTCCTAATAATATTTTTCCCACCTTTCCTGTTTAATTTTCGTACTTAGTCTAGTTTCCCTTTAAAGCTTTTTCAATATTTTGAATTTTGAATTTGAACTTTCGAGATCATAACTAGTTTTTGAAAGGGTGTAATAAATTTTTTCAAACCTAAAAAATAATTCAGCAGGTGTTTTTCCGTTGTTTCATTCACCGCCGTACGAATAGCGTTAAGCAAACTCACGTAAGAATTGATCCCCCAAATATCGTGTTGATCATTAACATAATTTGCAATCATTTTGCACTATATCTCGATTAACTCTTTCAGTCCGATTTGCTTGTGGTCGATATACAACAGTCTTCACATGCCTTATGTCTAATCTTTCACTTAGTGTCAAAAATCTCGGATATAAATTGGGGACCATATCACTTATTAATTTTATTGAGCCCATAACGCGATATAAAGTTATCAAAAAATGTCCGCTATTATACGAGATGAGGCCTTTAGAGGTATAATTTCCCGCCCATTTTGCGAAATGATCGGTTATTACTAAAATATAGCGGTTACGTCTTATTCTCGATTAGGATACGGCCTAATAAATCTAACGTCACTATCTCATTCGGATAATTCGATATAATTGGATTTAACCGACCAGCTGGTAACGCGTTTTTATAGTTATTAACTTGGCACATATGGCTGAGAGACATATTGATCAATGAATTTTTTTCATGTACGGGAAATAACAAACGTCCCGAATTTTATGATACGTTTTAAATCTGCCTAAGTGTCCCGCAATTGGCTTTCATGAAATTCTCTCATTATTTCATTCCTTAAAAATTTTGGGAAAGTATACACGCATTTCACCTAATGACGTTGCGTGTTTCGCATAAAAAAAACAATCCTTCAATTAAACGGAAATCGGACCAATTCTCACATATCGTTGCATTAACCGAGGGTTTTCTTCCGGGTTTTTTAAATATCTATAGATATGACCTAATTCTGGGTCATTTTTTCTGTTCTGTTATTAATTGTCCCAGTAAGTACTAAATCCTGATTATGGCACAATTAATTTTATCTCCAATTATATTTTCACATGCTTTTTTGGTAAAACTTTAGCCACCATGTTTAACTTCATTTCTGACCCATTAACATGTAAATTCCCCTTTTTTTACCTTTTATCTTCAACCAGTGAATTTGAATTTTCAACGATTTCTGATCAAAAACTAATACGATTCTTGACCCACTTTAAGAAAACGATACCTAGAATACATGGTATTCTAAATCTGTCAGCACATGAAATGACCAATTTCTTCAATTGTCTGATGCGAATATTCAATTCTACGATCCCCATGTTTTGCATTTCGCACCCTGTGCTGTTATTACCCCGGGCTCGCAATTTTTAATTTGCTTATAGAAAAAATTTTCTATATACTTCTTCCGATATAAATATTTATCTGCTCCGGTGTCCCCTAGCGCTTTCAAAAATGTTTTATTTAATAAAATAGGAACGTGGGAATTCTACGGTGATATACATATCGGAGAAAGCCTGTTCTCTCTTGTCGACACCCTGGGGGTTGATCTTTAACCTTTACAATTTAATCTCCCTTTGGGCCTATCGCCTCGATTGAAATTTTCACTCGAACCCCTATTTCACGGTCCCTTTTTTTTAAAATTATCATTTCGCCCCATTTGGGAAAAGAGTAACCCCTGTTGTTTAATCTCTGATCATTATTCTGAAACCTATTCCTCCCCGAACCCTCTATTACTTTGACGGCTATTCTCGTAAAAATCATTTCTACTGTTATTTGGTCTTCGTCTTACTTCAGAATTCCTCCAGTTTCTACCATTAGCATCAAAATTAGGCATCCGATGCGCATTTTGACCTCGTCTTTCTATATTATCGTTCTGAGAACCCTTTTTAATTTGCAAGAATATCTCTTCGAATTTAGCCAAGACTTCTAAAAGTTGTATCGTGTTTTGTGGATTTCTCACTTCCACATAATCTTGGATCTGTGGTTCGAGTCGAACTAAAATATGATCCACTAACTCTGCTTGGGGCATTCCCAACTCTAAACTTCTTTCTATTTTTTAAAAATTGATAAACAAAATCAGATGGCTCCTGATTTCTTCCCTGTTGGACGCGTAGAATTGCGTTTGCAATTTTTTCTTATTTGACCCGGGAAAAGCTTTCGCTAATTCAGCCTTGAGCTGCGCGAAATCCGTGGCTGTATTTTGCACTAACAACGACCAAATATCGAATACAATCTTGAGCCCTTCCCCGAGATGACTTTTAAGTAAGCATGACAGATTACTTGGGATTTCAAGTAACTGTATGTTATTCTCAATAGATTCGATAAACTCTGCAATGTTCTCTGACCTGAAAAATTACATTTCAGGTAGAACAGTACTTCCACCTACATTACCTAACCCAGAATTATACACGTTCGGGCGATTGTGACATAGCCATCCTGTGATGACTATGACGTTCCGGATCCGCGTAAGCTAGAGGGTGTGGATTTATCAAAATGATGAGACATTAGTTCTTAATACAACTTTTATTAAGAATATCTTATATTACTTATTTCTAATTAACAACTTTAATTAAAGTGAGAGTTAAACCCCCAAATTTAAAACCCTTTTATTTAAGTCGATCACTCAACTAGATCCTTTATCTTAATTATAATAAATAAACCGATTCATCTAACTACCTATATCAAATATTACCTTTTGCAGATCTCCTTCCCCTTTACCTATTGAGGGGATATCTATAAATTCACTTTATATACGACGATTCCAACTTCTTTTATTGAATTTCTATTCCTTCCAAAGCTATCGGACTGCTAACTCTTGATCTGAAGGGTTCCACACTAAGCCATCTCTAAACTTGCCGCACTTCGATCAGAATGATTCCCACACTAAGCTATCTCTAAACTTGCCGCACTCCGATCAGAATATTCCACACTAAACTATCTCAAAGCTTGCCGCGCTATCGATCTTATCATCAAAGCTTCTATCCTTTTTAAAGTATATCTCATTTACATGTTACATTCGTTTATCTTCTTGGTATTGGGTTTTGGGAAAAGGGTTTTTCCATTAATCGTGGCCGTCAAAGAACATAGGGTTATGTTAGCAGAAGGACGCGGGGACGTCTGAAATGACATCACGTTGCTGATAGTACGCATAACCCTTCTTCCAGAACTACTCTCGCATCGTTTTGAGTTTTTATTTTTACTCATTTATTATTAGCATTGAATTTGAATAAAATTTTCCCTTCATGTGAAGGCAGTGCCATTGTGTGAACGTAAAATATCGGGAATTGATTCATAATAACCGGGTGGCAACTTTCTTGTAATTAATTTCTCATCCCCTAAATCAGACCCGAAAATATTATTTTTTTCATTTATATTATACCAAGTATGTGGATAAATTATTTCAGTAGCCCAACCCCCCTCCTTCTAACAAAAATGGGTGTTGGCATTGGGTGATGAAACTTGAAATTTTATTGTTTGGAAAAATGTAGGACATGGGGGTGTTACGTGGAATTTTTTTGTTACTGACAGATACAAAGTTCATGCAGAGTATTTATAGCTTTTTAAATCACTGCCCCCGTATTTTTTCCTTTACCCGAGGAATTTTTTCCAAATATTATTTTTTTTTCCTTTTCTTTAAAACTTTTTTAACTGGAAAATACCCAGATTATGTAACTTTTTGTATCTCCTTTTCATGAAATGTGACTTCGATAATTTCTCCTTTGAGATCTTTCAGCATGTAAATGAAAGGATTTCTTTGAAGAATTTTGTAAATAATAAATATTTTCATGGACCAATTATTTTCGTAACTTTTATCAAATCTCCCTTTCCCCTTACGTGCGCATCTTTATCTTAAAAGGGATCGTTTGACTTTAGTTTCACTTTGTCGCCATATAATTTTTTGCCACACTTGTTTTTTGGTTTCAATATTTACGTTGAAAGGCTCCTTTTTTAATGCCTATGCCATGTATGATTGTAACCGATATTTTTTTCCCAATCACATTTATATTTTTCGAGGTTATATTTTTGAAATTTTTGTATTTTGCATTGGGGTTTTGAAACTTCGACGATACTGGCTTTTGTTTCTTTAAAGTTGTAAAAGGTTTTCTTTTTTTAAAAAATGGTTTGTCCCTTTTTTTTTAAATTCTGTTCCTTTGTCCGTTTGAAAGACAATGGCTGCCCCTGAAAATTTTTTCGAAGCCTTTTAGTATGCCTTTTTTTTATCTAAAGGTTTTGCCCGAAAAACACGTCTATGCATTTTAAAAAAGATATTTAAACCATTGTTGTATGGGACTTGGGGTTGAAACAATGATCTGTTAAAACTCTCCCTTTTATCCCCCCAAAATTCCCCGATTTACTTAAACCTTCGTCTTGCAGGTTTTGTCAAGTGTAAGAACTTTTGTTTGAACCACTATTTGATATTTTTAGTCTTAACGCGATTTTTAAAAGTCTATAAAAAGCATTAACGCCCCCCTTGCGGGATTTTGGGGATTTTATATATAGGTTCGATGACTTACTATAGATATTTTCCTCCAACTTTCGTTATGTTTTCCCCCGTCCGATACAAAAAAAGAATGAAAAAAAAAATGAAATTCAAATACTTATATACCCCCCCCCCAAAAAAAACAAAAATAAGTTCAGCAGACACTAGAATAAATAAATTAGTTTTTTATTGAACCGGGTAAATCAGTCTAAAAATTCTAAAGAAGGTAATAAATCCAGCGTTTTCTTTTACATACTCCTCTATTTTTTAAAACATTTTCAATTCCATTAAACAAACATATCATTTCAAAAAATTTATATATGGACGTTTTTTATTAGTTAACAAAATCGACAGCTAAAGCCAGTCAAAAATTATAAATGCAGTTCCAAAAATACTTTAAAAAAAACAACCCCTTTTACAATTCATACTTTCGTGTATTTTGAAAAAAAATATTTAAATCAACAAAAATTTAACAAAAAAAAAAAAGTTTTTAGAAACATTTTTGTTAAACACTTACATAGAGACTGAAATTTTTGGAAGCCCCTGTGGACTATCTACATCGTAATAAAATGAATTTTTCGGGAAAGACGTCCCCTTCAGCCATAAAATTCAGAAAAGTGAAGTCAACAGTTTGTTTTTTCCAATTTGAGCACAAATTGTAAGAATCACGTAGTTGGTCTAAATTTCGCCTTTGGGGGACCCTTTTTGGAAAAAATTGAAAGACGAATCTTTTTTTCTGAATAGTCTTTTGATATTCACCGATACATTATCTTTATCGGTGGTAAAAACACAAAAGACTTTTTAATAATGGATGCACTTTTGAAGTCTTCACGAGGGCGAAAAAAACAAAGTTTACTGTGTAAAGCACCCCACCTTGGGCAGGAACCCTTTTTGTAGGGGGAAAAAAACCCCATCATCTGTTGCATAAACCCCTATGTACCGAGTTTGTTTTGAAATGTATTCACCGAAATGAATATCAATTCTCCTATAGAAACAAATGGGGTGGAAAGAGTTGGCCATGTTATTCTTTTTGAGTTATGAGGGCGCAAATATCCCCTTTTTTTTGAAGCACCTTTCTTGCACTTTTTCAACGGAACACACATTTGCGTTTCCTATTAATTCCCAAAATTAAAAAACTGATCTCGTAAAAAAATAAATTTGTTCGGAAAAAAAAAGTAACTTCATGAAAACCCGCAGAAAAAGAAATATTTTTTCAAATGTCGTTACGTTTCAGCCCCACAGTGCTCCAGGTTCTATTTACAACCAATCAGAACATTTCAAGGCGGGACAAAATCAACCCGCTCCAAAACCCTCCCAGGCTGAATTCCCCCAACTCCGTATTGTCACATTCAAGTCATCCCCCGTACTGACAAGATTGGAAAGCATAAAATCCAGTGCATCTTCCCCGATGAGAAGGGGGGGGGGCATCTACGTCTATCGACATCCCTAGAAAACTGCAAAATGTATACCCCCCCCCTTTTTAAACAGGAAGGGAACCCCTCCTCCTGAAAACCCTCTTGTTCCCTGGTGGTGGGGGGAGAAGGGGTGGCCCCCCTCCCTTTTCTAACGGTTAAGAGGGGAAAGGGGGGGAGGAAACCCCTCCTTTTACGATGGCTCGGGGGGAAAAACCCTCCTGTTGGGTGATGGCCCATTTGGGGGGGATTTTTGATTTGGGGGAAAGTCTTCTATTATTCTCCCCCGACCGCTATTTTTTCACGGAATCTAATGAGACTGATGAAGGATGTTCATGAACGGCAGTCCCTGAAGTTTTTTAATTTTTAAAAAATTGAACAAAAAGCGTTTTTCGTCAAGAAAGGTGGGGTGAAATATCTAAAAAATGGGATATATGGACTTTTAAATGAGGTTTTGAGTTGATACGACCGCCTGTCTACGCTATTTGACAGCGAATACCAAAAAAAAAGGTAAATTTTTTTTTGTTTTCCCAATTTTTTAAATCTTAGTCTAAAAAAAAGAAAGCTGTTTGTTGATGCCCCTGGGTGACTGTTCTGAAAGACTACTGCTTTCACCGGCAAAAGGTCCGGGTAAAAGATCGGCAGCGGGCCCAATACATACAGGAAGGACCCGGGCCCACGGGGGCCGGGCCCGGGAAAAGATGAACGGGGGGCGAGAAAAAGGGAAAAGGGGAGAAAAACGTGGTCGGAGGAAAGGGAAAAGGGTGGGGATGGTTGTAATCTTGTACCATCTTGATATTTTCTTTTTTTTGAAGTGTCCCATAGAAGGGTTAAATAAAACAGAGGGACAAATTTACGAAAATTTCAAAGAACACGACCCGATCCGAAAAGAACCCCAAATTTCCCCGGTTGAAAAGGGGAAAGCGATGGAGCAGGTGTTAATCAGAAGTTAAATGAACAAAAATTTCAAATTGATCGGTGTTCGCTCATAAAGGGGGAAACCCGGCTCCCGGGACTTCGGGTTGAAAAAAAAAAAGAGAAGAAATAGAAATCCTGCGTGTTTTTTGTTGTGACCACGGATCCCCGGAAGTCCCAGCAATTTCGGAACAAAACAAAAATCTTTTCATATGGGTTTTTTTTATCACCTGCCGAGTTGGGCTAAGGAATAAACAGATGCTGTATTTTTCTTCAGTTTCTGATGAATGGAACCGTGACCTGAAAACAACGAAGGAAATCCCAGTAGTGTTCAAGTGCAGAAACAGCGTTCATGGCTATTGTTCCCCTAAGTTAAAATATTGTGTAAATATTTAAACTAGTAATGGGATACAGTCATATATAATTGGTTTTTTTTAATAAATAAAATGGAAAAGAAAAAGCAGATATATCTGGAAAAGAAAATTTCATTGGTTTATGCTAATATTTTATGTTGTTGGATTATATTGTGTAGATGAAATAAGAAGATTGTGTACTTATTTTACCTGGAAATAACAGGGTATCATTTTAAATGTTGTAAAATATGTTATTTAGAGTTCTAGTGTTAAACTATAATTTCTTTTTTATCATCATTCATTACTGTTTTGAAGTTGTCTCAAAAATTAAAATTTGGGTATAGAAAGTGCTTTGCATAACAATTTAGTTTGCAGAATTTAAAAAAAAAAAAATAGTTGGATTAATTTATCTCGAAATAATGGTTGCGAAAAATTTATGTTTGAGTTGGTGAAAAATACCGATTAAAAGAAATATGTATATTTATTTCAAGAAGACTTCTCTATTAAAATCCTGTAAATAAGAGATTTTGTAGGTTATTTATGACTCAGAATATGGCTTGTTTTTAATGTTATATGATTGGTTTTCTTTTTAAAGAAAAGTGTTTCAATTTGATGATGTAATGCAATATGAGATTATTTCCTTTGCTCATAATTTATTATGTATATATATATATATATATTATTGGTTTTGTTCCCTGCATAAGATTCTTCTTTTAATTAAAAAAAAAGAAACAGTAGATTTATGATTTGAGAAATAATTCTATGGTAATGTAGCGAAAGTATGTTGTTAATTGTGTTTTTTTGAAAAAATGTTCTGCGGTTTTATTAATAACAAATAACTGTGTCGCATATAAGTTTTATTGCAAATATATTTCGTATTGTGTTTCTGGAATTTGAGTACTCTTAAAAACATGAGTGTATTATTTTTTGTTTGTTAAATATACAGTACTAGGTCATTTAAGTGTTTGTATTTAAATTTGTCAGAAGGTAATTTGGCATTAGGTTTAGTTTTAGTAAAAATGACGTTTCTCATTAGAAGTAGGAAAATTGACTTAATTCAATTAGCGCGGGACTTAGATGGGTCACCTGATCCGTCTATGTCTAAAATTGTTTTAAGGGATTTAATAAACTCTAGTAAATATTACAAGGAGGAGGAGGCAAAAGAGGTATTGGAAGTTATTACAGCCGAAAGATTAGAGACAGAACAGCAACAAAAACTAGAACAACTAGAACAATTATCAATTGAAAAATTACGCTTGGAAATAGAATTATCTAGGAACGCTAATCAGAGTGTTACTCAAAATAATGGTCAAACCTCACGTGTAAAATCTTTAAATGAAATAGTTAAAATGGTTAGGCTCTTAACTGTAAAGGTACTCAATAAATCAGATGGGTGGGACTACTTCTTTTCTAGTCTTGAAAAAGCTTTCGCTAGTGAAAATGTCAGCGACGAGTTAAAACCGAAAGTTTTGTTATGCATGTTAGGAGACAAAGTGTCAAACTTACTAATTAACCTAGGCAAAGAAGAATTAAAAGATTACGAGTCTTTAAAACAGGTTGTGCTCAAGGAGTATGAACCCTCACCAAAAATATGTTTAGAAAATTTTAGAAAGGCCAAACGTAACCCTGACGAAACTTTCTCTCAGTTCGCGTCTCGTTTAACATCGATGTGGTTATACTACTGTAAGTTAAGAAGAGCGAATGATTTTGAGTCAGTTAATCAACTGATCGTAGCAGATAAAATGTTTGAAATGTTGGATTCTGAGACGGCGACCCATATTGGTGTGCTCCAAGGGGAAGAATGGTACAAACCCAGGGACTTGGGCAAACAATGTGATATATTTTATGCTTCCAAAGGGAAATCCTACTATGGACCTGCGAGAGCTAAATGGAATGATAATGAAAAGAAAAGTTTTAATGGTTATTGGGGTAAACAGCCATTTGGGGAGAAAAGGTCGGATAATAATTTTTCTTCTAAGAAAAACTGATAAATCTAAAGTACCTGAAATTAAAAAATTCGCTTGTTTCACTTGCGGATCAGACAAACATTTTAAGCGGGATTATCCGAAAAACAAAAGGGTAGATAATAAAAGACTAAATGTGACTAAGGTGTCAACGGAAGGGACAGATTTGAAAGATAGGACTGTAGCCGCTAGAGTTGATTTGCTAGGTAAAGTCATTTCTAGGCGGGCTATTGAAGACAAATTAAGTAAATTAGTGAAAACATCTATCAGTGTAGATGGGAAATTAGTCCATGCGTTAGTGGATTCTGGTACGGAAATTACTGTTATCAAAAAAGACTTAGTTCCTGGAATATCGGTTGAATCAGCTTCCACGATATATTTGAAAGGTATTTTCGGTCCAGCGGTTGAATGTCCTTTAGTATATGTTCCAACTGGTCTTGCTACCGGTGGCCAGGTTAATGTGGTGCACCAGCAAGTTTTATGTGCTTTGGCAGAAGTTTTGGTAGAAGATGTGTTGCTTCCACCAGATGTTTTAGATATGTTGGGAGGAGCCCAGAGTGAAGAGAATTCACTGGCTCACAAAGCTCTCAGGACCTGAGGGTTGACTCAGGAAATGTAGATGAAACCGAGGTTTCATCTGGTATTCTGCCAGAGAAAGCACAGGAGAACGTTGAGGATGGTCAAAGGAATATTACTTCATGTTGGAATGAAGTGGGGACATTTGGTACTAAGGATGAGGAGGTGACCGCTGAGATGGATAAAGGAAGCATGGTGGCTGACAGTTTTCGTTCCGAGCAGGAGTGTTGTGCCGAGTTAGCATTGGCTTGGAAGCATGCTAAAGAAGGCAAAGGAAACTACTATGAAGTAGATGGGTATCTATTTCATAGAGATAAAATACTCGGGGAGAGTATTGGGCGACTGGTGATTCCGAAATGCAGACGAACTGAGGTGTTGAGACTAGCTCATAGCTCCGTGTTTCAGTAGTCACATGGGTCCTAAGAAGACGCTTGAACGAATCAAGTATTCTTTCTTTTGGGAGGGTCTGAGGGCCAATGTGAAGAAATTTTGTGAATCATGTAAGGAATGTCAGCTCACTCGATCGGTTAGGGTTAAAGACCGATCGCCCATTACACCTGTGGCAAGGCCTGAATTGCCATTTCAGGTGGTGAATAGGGATCTGATAGGTCCAATTGATCCGCCGAGCTCCAAGGGACATAAATATATTTTATGTCTGGTTGATCAGCACACTAGGTGAGGCGAGGCTGTGCCGTTGATTAGTCTCAGTGCTAAGGTAACCTGTGAAGCTTTGTTAAGCATATTTTCGAGAACAGGGATACCGAATGTTGTCGCCTCTGATAATGGGACGATTTCCTTAAGGCAGAGGGATATTAATTTAATTACGGGAAAGCCGTTTAAAATCAAAACTGGTTGTATATCCCAGATATTAATTAATACTATACGAGAGAAAACTAAGTATCTTTTAGATTTAGGTGTAATCGAGATGGGGCAGTCCAACCATACTCTGCTCGCTGTTTTGTTAGGAAGAGTGAACCGATACCCGAATCCGAATATTAAATGTATTAAGTATGGAAGTTTGAACCTGGTGACGCGAACCGAGATTTATCTTTTGTTGAAAAGAGAAGGTTTTGTAGAAAAGAATAGTGCAGCATCGTGGGTCACGGTACTGGATTTGTGGAAGTGGTATTTTTGTCGTTCTCTCACGATGAAGATAAGGACTATGTTGTATATGTTTAGTTTTTTTTGTATAATGTGTTTTCTGTATAATTATCTGTTTGTATAGTAAATATCAGTTTAAATATCTGTTTGTAATGTATTTTGTATAATCTGTTTGCAATCCCATTACAGTTTAGATCTTTCTGGGAACGTAGTCACTTATTTCAAATATGTGAACTTTTAATATGGATTCATGTGCGTGTGTGTGTTGTGTTTGTTTTAAGGAACTTTGACTAGAACAGACATCAAGACACTATTGAATGTTGTAATTATTCTGTGTTCCGTTTGTGAATTTTCTATTTCACGATTAGAAACAATCCTGGTGTCTGATATGGTAAAATCAGCCACAAGGGGCTAATTTTACTCTTAGGTGGGGCGTGTAAGGATCTACTGCTTGCACCTGGCAACAGGTCGAACGATACACACGAGATCTGGCAGCGGACCCACTACATACAGGAAGGACCTGGCAACGACAGGGGGAGCCAGACCGGAAGAGATCGAACGAGGTGAGCGAGAAAAGGAAAGGCGAGAAAAACGTGGTCGGAGGAAGGAAGACGGCTGGACGATGGATTATAATCTTGTACCATCTTTATATTTTCTTCTTTTTATGAAGTGTCCCATAGAAAGAGTTAAATAAAACAGAGGGACAAAAATCTGACTGTAATTATTTTCACAATTCGAACACGACCCGATCCGAAAAGAACCCACAAGTTTACAGTATCACTAAAGAGAAAACGTATTTGTTCTTAAAAATTAAAATACCGTTTTGAAATGTTTCATAAGTTTCTTTTAAACTACCCATTAAATAGTATTATGTAACATTAAGAAATATTAAAGAAAGTTTGCTGTAGATGTTTAACTGGTCCAGTAGAGATGAAGTAAAAAAAAACTTTCTTCTACCTATACTAAAAAGTTATATTTTTCTTTCAAATAGAATCTCAAAAATATTTCAATGTGTCAACTTCTGCTTTCCTATGTTTTATTATTCAAATGCATTAGCAAAAGTTTTTCAAAGTTTTCATGACAAATAGATTAGATAAAAAATATTTGATTATTTGTGGTAATGAGCTCTGTTGGTACCAAAAGATAATAATCTTTATAGCTTTTTCTGGTTTTTGGTGAAATATTGTATATTTTTTCTTATGATGATCTGACCATTCTTACAAACATGGTCAGATCATCATGTGAAATAAGTTTATGAATTTAGTATAAATGAATTTAGTATATATGAATATAGAGTTTTCAAAATTTAAATAATTTTTGCTTTTTCCATGATAACTTTGATCCAAGTAATCATTTACTTTTAAATCCATCAAGCTGCTTAGTATAGTTTCAATAATAAACTTTTAATTTATTGTGAATCAAGACACAAAATAGGTATTACTTATCTGAAACAAAAGGAATTTATTTTATTTGACCAAGTAGATATTGATAGTTTTTCTGATTTAAGAACTAGTTTGTATTCCTATTAAACATGTAATTTTATTTAACAGATTACAAGATGCAGGAATAAAGAAAATCATATAACAGATGAAGCCAATATAAATGCAACTCCAAAGACAGCCAGAACTCTCAAGGGCACCTTAACAGTGTTCAGAAAACATGCTAAAAGCCAGCAGCTCATCTGCTGCTACGTGCATAAAAGTTGAGCATCAGCAATTCATAAAATAGATAGAGCTGGAAGAAAGAAGCTCTAAAACTGAGTTGCAGGAGAAATTATTGGGGGGCTACATTGAAAGATGGCCCACAAATATTTTTTCAAAATCAGAATTTAAACATAGAATAAATAACTTTTATTACAAAAATTTGTTGTGATTTTTTTTTTATTATTTACAAAAATTAAGATTTTTATAAAAACATAAAAAAAATAATAACTAGAGAAATAATTTGTGACGACATTTCATTTGACAAAATCAGCCAAGCAACGTGGTCTTGCTTCAATGCTCGGTGTTGAATTCGTTTTTCAGCACTAATTGTAATACTAAAACTTCAATCTGGGGATCTGCAGGTGGTTCGAGATCCCCTACAATAGTATATTAAATGGTAAACAATATAAATATTACAATTTGAAATAAGTTGAAACTATGTGTATTAAGTAAATCTCATAAATATCAGCATTGTTCTTAGTAATTTACTAAAAAAATAATCTCAAATCATTATTTTCTTGTGTGTAACTATGAAAACACATTTTTAAATTTAGCTGTTCAGTATATGAGTTGATGCAACATCTTTTTCCCACACATATATATCTATAAAATGTTTATGAGTCCCAAGAAGTTTAGATTTTATAATGTGTTTTATTTATATATATCCAAGTATAATATTTGATGAACTTCAAACATAAAAAAAATCTAATCTTAAGGGAACTTTTGCATATTTTGATCCTAAAAAATAGAGGATACTTTGCTGATTTCTTTGATTTGCTGAAGTATTAGTTATGATAATTTTGCAATCATACGCAAAGTGCCCCTCCCCCTCTTCCTTTTTAAACAGATGATTCTGAAATGCATTTCCCACTTCTAGTTTTCAAAATTAACTGGCTCTGAAACATCATATCCTGTTAACTGTGCCTTTCACTGCTACATTACAGTAGTGTTTACATTTTATCATTAGTATTTCTTTACTTTCCTATATGTGTTTTGAAATAGAAACACACAACAACAAATTTTTATGTATATTTTTCATTGATTTGTCAATACGACTGCTTCACATGGATGCATTTTCTCTTATATATGATATGAATGCATTTAGAAAGAGTGATATTTCACTTAAACAGCTCATTATAAATCAATATTGGATGAAGATAGTGACGGTGCTTGTATCTCGAAAAATTTTAATGGTTTTCTATGGAAAATCGAAGTGATGCAAGTATTGTTAAACCAAATATAACTATCCAGTTATTATAGAATATGTAAAAGTACAAACACTGTAATAAAATTCATTCAATTGTCATAAGTGAGAATTTGAGATATCGAAGGTAATATAAGAGAAATACATTCAAATTTTGTCAGCAGCTGGATTGTATTAAAATGTTTTGTGACTCACAATTTTTTCTTTAGAAAAGTATAACAAGAATACTGGTATACTTTCATCTCATTCTGTTTCATAATGTCCTTTGTAAAATGCAAACATTTGTTTTGAAATGAATACAATTTTTCTGAAGTATATTCTCAAAAATTTTGAAATCACTTCATTTTACTCTTTGAATTTTGTAAGTTATGTTCAGTATGTAGAATATTAAATCTATAATTTATGAGTATTTTATAAAATTTGAAACTAAGAATATATATAATATATGTAAGAATATGTACACAATTTGTAAATGTAAACATTAAATATGATACAAGTTGTTACGTAAAAATGTATTTACATTGAAAGTTTACAAAGTCTTGACACATAATTAAATTACAGAATATTCTTACCTAGACACATACATAAATTGTGCAGAACAAAACAAGCAACAATTATTGATGGCACTCGCTCTAAGTGACAGTTAAAGCCAATTGATAGGCACGCAAAACTTCTTTTGAGGATAGCATACTTCCATTCGATAGTGTTTTTTATCGACACATGCAATTTATTATGCCTG
This sequence comes from Trichonephila inaurata madagascariensis, assembly GCA_019973955.1. Taxonomy (NCBI): domain Eukaryota; kingdom Metazoa; phylum Arthropoda; class Arachnida; order Araneae; family Nephilidae; genus Trichonephila; species Trichonephila inaurata. Next base: position 7,455 of record BMAV01002429.1, on the reverse strand, counting down.
AAACAAAATACAATTTAAATAACTATCTAGAAATGTTACTAATGTGTAGATTGTGTTTTTATCTAACTAAATAAGCAAGTTATATGTTGAAATTACAACATATGCTGTTTATATTTTATACTGATGCTATAATCTAAGTCTAAGCAATTTTAGTTTCTTAAAAAAATGTTAGCTTTACTAAACTTTTGCACTTTAATTGGAAGGTATGCAAATCAATCTACTTGTTTTTATTTCAAAAGAAAGATGCGAATTGTCTCATTTTGCTAGTTTTTCAAATTACAAACTAATTTCTCAATGTAAACAAACCAATTTTTCGAGGCCAGTCATATAATGCATGGTGAAAGCAGCTTCTATTTCATGAAATTATTTCTGGATTTGCTTTAGATATTTATCTAAATACCTTTTTTTTATGTATGAAGTAAATTTTATTAATCACAATCCAAGGTGAAACTTGTTTTTTTAATATGATTTGGGAAAATTTTGCTTTTAAAATATTGAACTGATTTATAATATATATAAGAATGAATATTACATACATATATATCACTGACTATCAATAGTTCTGAATTTTTTTTGTGGTTAATATGTTTTATAATTCTATGCGTGAAATAAGGATTTCGAAAACAGATCTTTATCTCCTAGCAGATGGTAGTCTTTATACAACTGATATGTTTTTAGGGAAAGACAGGTTGCATTGTTGTTGAAAATACGAATATATATAATACATAGAATGAAGTGAGTGACTAGGTTTGTAACAAATATTGATCAGAATATCCAAGGTAGAATGTAAACATTTGGTGTTTATTTAATCTTGAACATCAAAAAATCGTATTTACATGTAGTCAGAAGCTTTCAGACAAATCTAGACACCAAATTTAGCAACAGATGTAGGTTAAGAGAATGTTTCTCAGATAATACCACAAAAGCATAAAAGCACAAATGTTTAAGTCAAATAATTAATATTAGGTAATAAAAAGCATCATACACAACATATAAATCTCATAGGATAACAATGCTATCTATTGGAACTTGCTATTAGAATGCTAATTCTTGCTGATCTATTCAACATGTCATTTATCCGCAAGTTATTTAATATTGAAACAGCAACAGAAAGATAATTGTTTCAATACTGTAGTAGACATAGCATCACTTCAGTAAAAATTTCTATTAATTTGAATAATTAAGCAAAGAAAAGTAAATAATTATCAGATCCACATACCATTTTGCGAAACTCAGCCGCATTTCTTCAAATACAATTTTTTTTTAAATTCCTCTCTCTTCTGGTTTCCTATTTTCTTTAATAATGTAGAAATGAAATTGAAGATAACTAAAGATTCATTCTAAGAGTTTAAAGAAATCCGAATTCGCTGAAACTGTTCGAAACTGTAAACACTCCAAAATCGTTATGCAATTCAGTTTAAACTAACCCGGCTCTCCCGGGTTAGAAATTTATTAACCTGATCCGGAGCCAAGTATTACTTGCGATGTGAATAGCTTTCGAACGAAAACGGTTTCCTTCCTCTAACCGATCAAGTTAGCGGTGAAACGGGCGTAAGAAGAATAATAATAAAACCAGATTTCAGATTTTCATGAATCAATCAATCGTCACATATAGTTGCTTAAAAGTCTCTAAAATGTATTTTTCTTAAAATAATAGACGATATCTTTTAATTAACAAAATTCATTTAGTAATGAAATAATAGAAATAATCTTTTAAAAAACATATATATATTTATTAAAACCAAATTTCTATAAGTAATAAATAAAAGAAAAATTTACAGATAGCTATTGAAACGATTGCTTTATTCTGAACGTTTGAATGTTTGATTAAACATATAAATTTATATGTTAGGGAAAAAAACAGTATGGGGGACAGCCTATATATATATATATATATATATATATATATATATATGTTAGAAACGAAAAACTACTTTTTTTTTAAATAAAAACCCGTAATTTTTAAGATATTTTATCAATTTTTGTACAGGTTACGTATAATATTATTCTACACACGGAAGAAAAGTTTTGTGAGATTATTTTTATAAATAAAGAAGTTATTAAGCATTTAAATGAAATTTAAAGTATTTTTTGAAAAATCGTAAAAAACCCACAGTTTTTGACATTAAATTTTTTAAATGACTGATTCTAAAAGAGAAAAACATGAACTTTTTTAGTGTAAAATATATTTTTCATTAACGCGAAAGAAAGTGCAAGCGGAACGATTTAGAAATCGTATTTTTAAAGCGTATCAATTTCGACTCATTTTAGAAAAATCGTAAAAAATACAAAATATAATTATTTTGTAAAATAAATTATAGCATTTCGTGGCGAAGTAAATGATCTTTCCAAATCTGTAATTATTTTTTGTATGAGTCTCATGAAAAATATTAGATCTCGTTTTAAAAACGATTGAAAAAAAAGTTCCGAATTTTCCCCTGGCGGTGAGAAATGGTACTAATTATGCGTTTTAAGGTTTTTAATTAATATTTTTTAACTAATTGGAATATTGGAATATAAATGGCCAAAACGGATTCCTCGGATCATTCTAAAAATGTTGGTACTTTCAGCGAATTTCTGCGTCGTGTGGTTCGTGAGAAAATTGGGCATCATACATAAATAAGTTTGTTTACCTTCGGATTTTAATAGTGTAGATGTACTTTTGAAAAATTGTTGTATTTTTTATATAGTGTATAGAATCTGTGTATTGTAAATTTTATGCTAATCTAGACACTAAAGAAAGTTCTTATTGTTATTTTGTAATCGCAAGAGCTAGCGAATGGGGATACATACTTTTAAAATGGTTCAGTGGATTTTTTGAAAGGGTAGGGATGTAAAATATAAAAATAGATACGTAAGCTGTAACTGAGAACTTGGATGAGGCAAAATCAATTCAGTATTTCGTCAGCCTTTCTCCTCCAGACAAAAGTGGCAAGTGGCATGTAATTTACGGAGTGCCTGTCCCTAAATGAGGGACGTACCTCCTCATCAGAATTAATAAAATAAATGATCATAAGGAGGGGGTGACATAAAATAAAGAAGAGAAAAATAAAGGAAGGAATAATTAATGGAAGAATATAAGCTGATAAAAAACAGCGGCGGACGCAGTCCGCGCGATGAAGGAAGAGCTGCCCTGCAGATTGCGATTGGTTGGACAGAACCAGCCATTGCAGAAAGTGGGCGTGGAAAGCAAAGTGGGACGTTCAGTGGGAACGTCCGGAAAAATAGGAGTCTTGGAAGATGATTTCAAGACTCCCCAGAACAAAGGGGGAATAAAATTAAATTTTGAAAAAATTTAAAATGAACCCACTTGCACAATTGCCTGTGATAAAAGAAAAGGAGGGGGACGCCAAAAAATAAGCACTATAAAGGTGAGGTCGTGTATAAGAGCTTATGAACGCAATGAAGTCATATACGTGAATATAACATGGTAAAAATGATAAAAAAGAAACAAGGAACTCCCAACTTTCAAAAAATATAAAGCAGTTGTTCCAAGTACAGATGGTGGCCGCTGTAGCCGAGTGGTATAGGTATCAGACCGTGGCTTACATTGTCATGATTTCAAGCCCAGTACCACTAAAGACCCGCCGTGTAGGGCAGCGATGCACGTTAAATTTGTCGAGAGCTGAAACGTCCTCCCGTTGGTGTGGTAGTTAGGAGAGGGGGGTGCCAGCTCAGGTGTCGTCCACGTCACTTGGCCATGGTTCAAAATGACGTGGTCCGTCGCCAAAAGTCCTCGTGTAGCTGAACAGTGCGACGTTATTATTCAATCAATCACCCAAGAACAGATGATTTTAAGATATTGCAGGGTGTAAAACAATTTAAAAGCAGTACGAGATGGAAAGAACCGGGCCTCCATCTGGTGACCGGAAAGGAAAGCAGAAGCGAAATCAACCGCAAAATCGAAATCAAGAGGTCACCCTCCTGATTTCCGACAGCAGCGAAATAGCTTCAGAAAAGAGCTTTATTCCGTGACTCTCGGCGTGGGGTTAACAAGTTACATTAGTAGGTAGAGAGTTAAGCATTTAAGAAGAAAGTTTAATGAAATGAAATTAAAATTAAATTTAAATTAAATTCTCCCAATGTGCATTTTAAGGTAAATGTAGACCCTAAGCCTTTTGGCTTGGGGAAAATTTACAATATGCTGGTCGAGAGGCACCCGAAGACGCTTCTTCAGACACTGCTGGATCATATGTAGGTTGGTTACGAATTAAATCATTGGGAATGTTAGGTATTTTAGCAAAGAAGTTTTTAGAAATATTCTTGATATATGTAAGTAGTGGTTTAATTTTTGTTGGACTTTGTTCCTTTCGTCATGCAGATTTATCTGTGTTAACTGCTAACCGTATCTGACGTCATTGCAAATCGTGTTCGTTTTCATTGGTCATGACGTCAGAGGCGGTTTAGTATATGTATGTATTTTTCTTTATGAAATCGAGTGATTCCAGAGATGCTGAAATATATTTTAATAAACTTAAAAATACAACTATTGTGTGCTTCCCTTCAGAGTCAAACCACACGTTACCTGCAAATTTCAGGTAACAATTTTTAGGTCACGGTAAATGACTTCATTACGCACGAATCAGGGAGCATTTACGATTTGTCTCAAAATTGAGTTCGTAAGCGTGTGCAATTTTTTTAAAGGACACATGCCAGCGGAGCCCCAGATTGGAGATCCGTAGCACATGACTGGTCGAAGGATAGAGTTGAAGCGCAAAACCTTGTGCCCGATCGCTAGTTTACTCTTTCTAGAGACGAGCTTTTTAAGCATAAAATGAACAGAGTTCGCTTTTCTGCGAGCCTGTTCGATGTGATGGGCAAACGTTAATTTTGCGTCTAAAAACAATGCCCGGTATTTGACAACATTTACCCAGGGGACGGGTTGGCCGAAAATGGTTACTGCAGTTAACAAAACTGGGAGTTGGGTTCTTCTCGTGAACATAAGGCAGGCACTTTTTGAAGCATTAACTTTAATTTTCCAGTCCGTGAGCCAGAGCTCTAGCAAGGATACATAATGTTGCAGATTAGAGATCATAATGGAAAATCTCTTATTCTGTGTGGCAATTGCAGTATCGTCAGCAAACATTGCTAAGTGAGATCAGTTTGCGGGATGTCATTTACGTACAAAATGAACAAAAGAGGAGCACAGAGACTACTCTGTGGTAAACCACTTTTGATTGGACGAGGGGAGGAAAGAATCCTGTCAACTCTAGTCTGAATGAGCGACCTTCCCTTTAGACATAGTACCACCTCTCTCTAGTGGGACAGAACCAATAGAATCCTGGAAAGCCCATAAATCACGGCTTTTGGGGAATTTCACTGTTCGCTATCTCTTCCGACTTTTCCCCATATAAATATAGTTTTTACTCTTGTCGGAGTTCTTTTACTTCTTTAAAAAAGTATTGTAACACATTTTACGAATGTTTTCCCTATAAAGGAAACCCCGTACCCTCTATAAAGACTTTGAATTCCATAGCTGTCGTTACTGGGTCGTTAAAATGTGTCATATATATATTTATATATATGTATATTTATAGTACAAAAATAATACACAATCTAATTGAATTTTGGGTTTAACCCTTAACTTCACACTGTTGCATTTCTGCAATATAATTATTTTAATTTAACAGACTCAATATTTTTTAATTACCTACAAATCACTTATCTGAGAAAAAAAGATTACTGTAACGAAATACATGCTAATTTTGTCACTAGATGGAAGTACATTTTTTCCAGAAATCACAACAATTATAAAAATCTGGTGCCTCAAGAACTGTGTTTTTACTATAAAAAGAATCCATTATATTTTATGCTTCCTCTTGTTTATTGACGTAATAAATTATCAGGTAAGGAATTTAAACATTTTATGATGAATATAAATGAATTACAAAGAAAAACGTTTTGTAATTTACAGCACTACTGCGCAATATTGAACTTCTGCAACAAACAAAAAAATGACTGAAGTTCAATTTAAAACTGCTTAATTTTTTTCTTCATATTTTTATCTTTTATTATTGCTTGAAATCTAGCTGATATATTTTTTTCATAGAAATTTAAAAATTGCGAATTTAAGGGTTAAAATAGTTTCTTCTCTCTCTCTCTTTTAGAATTTGAAATGGGACTCATCTGCATATACTAAGTTACTCTTACGAAAGACGGAATTTGACTTTTAATATGTGTACAGGTTTAAAAATATTTCAGCAGCAACGCGTTCAAGTTTCCGCTACAGAAAAATCCGTTATGTGCGTAACCTGGCTAATCTTTTCAAGTTGTATAAAATGTTGAGTTCATATGGGGGAGGACATAAGATTTTTTCACGCATTGGCTAACCAATATGTCGACAATTAGTTGCTTCGAAAACGCGTAAAGTAATCCACTCAAGATCAAAGTGAAAGTAATCATGGCATTTTTCGATACAACTGTTGGAAAATAATTGATCTCCCAGTACACTGTGAAGCGTGTGATGCAATTCTAAAATTTAAAAATTTTGATCAGTAAACAATCAAAAGGTTTACTCAAGTAAAGTGGATTTTATTTGCACGAGCGATGGAATTTGAAAATTAGAAACTTATAAAATAATTTATCAAAAAATAAAAATTATAAAGTGTAAGATTGACGCAAAAATAAAAAAAAAAGTCAGAAAATGCTTCTGAGTTCTCCCGTCGTTAACTAATTACACTTGATTTCAAATACAATATTTATTTTCACACATAGTTTTTGTTTTTCGGTTTCATTAATATTTTACCTGTTGAGAAAATATCAGGGCCAAAACGTTCTCAGGTTGCTGTATGAAACAATTTGTAGAAGTGATGGAATACTACTGAATATTGTGTATCTAAAAATGAGCTTTCAGCTGATACTGAGGTTGACTTCCAAATAAAAGTATTTTGAATCGCGAAGAATTGAAATAAAACTGAATATTTCCATGATGTACCAAAATAGCTTATAGTAAACATATATATATATTACAGTACCACATATTATAAAATTCTAAGGACATGCAACAAAAATTCAAACTTGCTAAATTGCCCCGATTTTAAAACCGAAAAAAATTTAATTTTACATACGACCTGGAGAAATTTTTTGGCTATTTTGGAGGGCTATTTTTTTGTACATAAATGTATTAAATTTCAAAGGTTTTGTGGATATTTTGCTAAGATTATGGTACACAACATTCCGTAACAAATGCTATCAATATCACCCAAAAATATTTTTGAATTAGAAAAAAAATATTTTTAGTCATATTTAATAAAGTAGAACATATGGTGGAAAATAACATTAAAAATTAAATCTTTACAAGCATTGTTAGATTTTTTTTAAGACTTTCCAATCATTATATGTGTTTTTCCCTGATTTTTAAGTTAAAGATATAAGTGTTTGATGAGCGCTAAGGCTTTTTTCCTGTTCTAGATAGAATGGTTTGAAATTTTTATATATACTCTAAACGTGTGTTTT
>BMAV01002428.1:0-42395 GCA_019973955.1 Trichonephila inaurata madagascariensis | reverse complement strand
TGAGGAGAGATCGGGACGGTTTTATCCCAGTAACATCAAGGAAAGAAAATCGTTACGGTGGTCCTGGAGTTTTTTTGTCGGGGTTGGCATTGTGCTGAACGGCGGAACTGAGCTTCCCATTTTCGACAGAGGGTTGTAACCGGGGATCGCTATTGTGAGGAGGTACTTCTTCCCCATCTGCATCTTTCCGGAGGTGCCATTGGCCCAGACTTATCTTTATGGATGACAATGCACTGCCACATCGCACTCTTTGCTGTTGAGGAGCTGCTGGAAAGTGAAGATATCACTGAATGGATTGGCCAGCTTGCTCCCCAGATTTAAATCCCATCAAACATGTGGGATGCTTTGGGGAACGTATTGCCACACGCTCACATCATCCGGAGTACAACCAACAACTCAAACAGATGTTGATTGAGGAATGGGCACTCCTACCCAAGAAATGTTGAACCAGTTTGGTTCTGAGTATGCGGAGACGGTCAAAGCAACCATTGTAGTAAGGGGGGCATATACCATATTAAGGAACATCTGCTTGTTGTTCTTCCTGTTGGATAGACAATCATGAGTCACGATACTATGCGTTCAATAAAGCTTTTTTTTGTTTGATTCCATACCGTATGCGTTGTATTTTTTTTCAGCGCCGATGCTTTCGTCACCCTTTTACGTACATAATACTCTCCCCTCATTTCAGAATTTCATGCTCTCAGATGATTTTCGAATTTATGGCAATAAACCCACCTGTTGCTTAAGTTTTGCACACCAGTGTACTTATTGCCATTTGTCCCAAACGCTTAAAATTTTTTAACCCCGCTAAAATCTTTTAAATCGTCAAACCACTTCCATTTTTACTCGTTAAGCTAATTGAATTTTAAAGATGTTTAGTTTTAAAAATACTCAGTTTAAAATTTTTAAACTTAACGCTGTTGCAAATAGGCATTAGTGACCCACGAGTTAGTACTAAAAAAAATATGAGCAAAATTTGACCCACGTCTCAAGGTCAGCCATCCCTGGTCTACTAGTTAACACCAGCAACTCATCGCTCGCTTAAAAGGAGTCGATTTTCGTTCTCAGCGTATCTATATGCAACAAAAGAAACATCCAAACAAAATTTCAAGTCTGAAGTCTAACTGATCAAAAACAGGAATTTTCATCTATAGCGCCCCTTATCCCCTCGCAACCCTCTTTGGGTGTCGGAATCGGCAAAATCTGTTCTTAGCGGATGTCTATTCTATGAAGGGGATATGCCTGCCCATTTTCAAATCTGTAGTCTAATAGGTTCCTGGAATATATTTATTCCAACTCTTATAATCCCGAAAACCCCCTTAGAATTAAAATTTTTGAAAAATTTTTTGAGCAAATTTTTATTTCATGATAAGAACTTGTGTGCCAAATTTCAAGACTCTGTAGTCTAATAGTTTAAAATGGAAATAATTATCTATAACCCCGTTTAACCCCCCACAACGCTACTTGGGAGGGGGACAAATTTTCCTAAAACCATTTTGTTGCGGGTATCTACTCTGAAAAAGGAATCTGTTTTACCAAATTTCAAGACTGCGCTAAAAGTTAAAAAAAGGGAAAAATTGGCTGAAACCCCATTTTAACCCCACAACCCCCCCGGGGTCATTTTCATAAAAACCTTTTTTTGGCAGATTTCTTTTATGAAAGAAACATGGCTCCCAAAATTTTGTCTGTGGTGAAAAATAGTTCAAGAACGGGAATATTCACCTATAACAGCACTTAATCCCATGCAACGCCCCTTGGGGGTCGAGTTTTGTAAAACCCATTTCTTCATAGAATCTCTACTCCATGCATGAAATCTGCTTGTTAAATTTCAAGACTGTACGTCTAATAGTTTAAAAATGAATTATTATTTATAGCGCCCCTTATAATCCCCCGCAACGCCACTGGGTATCTTTCGGAACATAGTTTTACTAACTCAGAAACCTTCGCGGACATGTGTCCAACCACTCCCCAAAGTTTAATCGTAATTGGATGAACGGTTTAAGATATAAGAGACACACAAATAAACATTCATTTTTATTTGTAAACGTCGCAGGGCAAAATGTGTTGAGGAGAAAGAGGGAAGGTAAAGGTCGGGAGGAAAGCGAAAACATAGTTCTAGAAATGCTGACTCGTTCATTTCATTATTTCGCTAAAACAGTTGGGGATTTAATTAATTCATTTACTTACAACAGGGAAAAAGACATCAAAAGAGACGTTATTTTAACATCGTGCGTGAATTGATCCTCTCCTTTAGGGATTTGGCAAAAGCTCTAATTTCATCGTTTCCCTGCGACATATATTTTAATATGCAGCCCACTGGATAATAACGTTTTCCATACGCTGTCTGCAAGGTCATTTGGCTTGGTCACAACCGCACGCGTTCTAAAAGAACACAACACTAATATACTAAATAAAAAAAAAAAATGAAAACTACCCAACTCTCAAGTAAAATTCGCCAAGTATGTTATTGTTCTTTTACATCATGTAGCACTTCACCTGTGCTCTGTCAAATGATTCAAAATTATAACAATGTTGATTTTTCATATGCCTTCAACTATTATCTGCAAATGTGACAATTTTTGAGTGAAGCCTTTGTGCAAATAAAAATTTTAATTATGAGCCTTTAAAATTTTCTGGGTGAAAATTATTAAAGTTGATTTTCCAAAAATAAATTGTGTGCACAATATATATAAATATAAAGCTTAAAATTTTTTTGGGAGGTGCACAAATGTTTTTTTAGGTACAAATGTGAGAGAAAGCATTTTCACACAAGTTGCACATACATAAAGATTTTACTTGGTATGGATTACTAAAAGTCTTTTTATATTACTGTTGTTACACGAGAAGCTATTATTCTTCACTTTCAATATTCCTTTTATTGTTCTTCGACACAAAGGATAAATGAGGCTATTTACAGTAAAGAATTAATTAGACTATTTACATGAAATAACTAATATATGAGCACATGCTCTGTGAAGATAAAATTTTAAACAGTTCTTTTCTTAACGAAAAACGTTACTACATTTAGAATATTTCAAAAACTTATTTAGTAACTAAAATTTTATTGCCAGATTCAAAGTGAATAAACAAACAAGAAGCAAATATTAAAAAAATATAAAACATTACATTTGAACTTATTAGAAGTGGCAACAATTATCACTTTGACAGAAAGCTATGTTGGATATTTCACACAATTGACACTTTTATTTGGTATGAATGCAAAATGTCATCATAATTTATCAATCCAATAAAAAGGCAAGCAGCATATTTCAAAGACACGATATCCTTAGGTCAAATTATGGATTTTCCTTGATTATATATACATTTTAAAGAACCAATCTGAGAGAAATTCTGTTAAAATATTTCATGAAATGGAGGTTTTCCCTTGGTATGAATAAGTAAATGTCTTTTTAAATGAAAACTTTTAGAGAAAGCCTTGCTGCATATTTCACAAACATGAGGCTTTTCTTTGGTATGAATACGTAAATGATCGCGTAAGTTTGCATTAGAAGAGAAAGCCTTGTTGCATTTTTCACAAACATATGGCTTTTCCTTGGTATGAATACGTAAATGCAACTTTAAGGAATTACTTCGAGAGAAAGCCTTGTTGCATATTTCACAAACATGAGGCTTTTCCTTGGTATGAATAAGTAAATGCTTTCTCAAATTACTCCTTTCAGAGAAAGCTTTGTTGCATATTTCACAAACATGGGGCTTTTCTTGGGTATGAATACGTAAATGTGAATTTAAATGACCACTTTGAGAGAAAGCCTTGTTGCATATTCCACAAACATGAGGCTTTTTCTGGGTATGAATACGTAAATGATTTTTTAACTCATCAATTTTATTGAAGGCCTTTTTGCATACTTCACAAACATGAGGTTTTTCCTTCATATGAATACATAAATGTTTTTTTAAATAATCTCTTCGTGAGTAAGAATTGTTGCATATTTCACAAACATAAGGCTTTTCCTTTGTATGCATATGTATATGTCTTTTTAAACAATCTCTACGAGAGAATACCTTGTTGCATATTTCACAAATATGAAGCTTCTTTTCCTTGCTATGAATAAGTAAATGTTTTTTAAAATCACCACCATGAGAGAATGCCATGTTGCATATTTCACAAATATGAAGCTGTTCCTTGGTATGAATACGTAAATGCACTACTAAATTATCACAACAAGTGAATACCAGGTTGCATATTTCACATACATGAGGCTTTTCATTGGGCAGATTACTCTGATGTTTTAAGATATCATTTTGGGAGGTAGCCATCTTGTTAGTTTATAAATTAGAAACCTCGGGTGAGATCACGTAAATCCTTATTTTATTTTAAGGGACGAGAGGAGGCCAGGTTGCAAATTCTTTCAGGAAAGCAGTTAATAATTATATAACTTTGCATGAGAAGAAATATTTCTTTTAAATGCAATTGTATTTACAAATTGAAATCCAGCTGAATATTGCATTTTTAAATTAAATAAGTCATCATGAAACTATTCTATTATGTTTGCTGAAAATATTCTGAAATATTTCAGCATATAAGCGGAAATTTTTAACTAAAATTACATTTTCTACAGCAATCTTAACAAAAGCTAAAAGGTCTGACATAATACATTTATTACATAATTTCTTTGAGCAAAATTCAGAAGGGACACGGACCAACTTAAGTTCAGAAAACAATAAGTTTGCAGTGAACGATAAATAGCAAGTGTCCTTTTATGGTTGGAAGTAACACCCTTCAAAAATGCCATACTTTTAGAGATGAGCCCCATAATTTTAAACAAATGGTAACAACATGCAGTCGAAGACCTTTGAAATTACATAGAAATTTTTTCTCCAATTGATATCTCAAGAACTTATAAGGCTTTAAATTCAAAACATTTTCCCTAATATGACTTAACTGCTTTTCCGTGAGAGAATTAATACAAAACTGTTATATAGACAAATTTTATGCAGAAGGTTTTCGATAACCTTTTTCTATATCTAATGATGTATTGTGTCTTATCTGAGAGAGAAAATAGTAGTTTGAGATCTAAAACTCTAAATTCCTAACACAGAACCTTTTTAATTTCCACACAATAACCTTCCACGTAAAAAAACTTTGCTAAAACACTCCATATTTAGTGATCCATGTAGTTCATCTTCTTTCTCTAAAAAATATTGTATTTTTGACTTCTCGGATTTTTTCTAAGCCTCTAACTTTCTTCCTTGTGTTGATTTGATTCTGGAATTCTACACAGTTGTCTAAATTCTCCTATTCCTCTGAAAATAAAAATAAGCCATGAATATTAATACATAAATTATGAAAAAAACATAGTAAAATTAGAATATATAGTTGAACAATATAACGCATCAGTTTCCAATTTTCATAGATTTCAGAGAAACAATACCTCTTTTGACATTCTTTGATGTACTATTCAATATAATTCAAAACATTCATCAGCATTTTGTGTGTTCCTATGGAAATACATACTCAAAATTTAACGAGAACAATTATTTATGCACATTGGTTTCACAGTATATCAAGCTAAATTGATAGACTCAAATAATTTCCATTCACAGGATTATTCCATTTACCCTGTCATTTACCAAAAAGACGACAACTCTCATTTTCTAAACTAATTTTTGTTTCACCTAAACTTAACAAGATTAGGTAAGATAGAAAATGAACCTAACTTGGAAAAATAGTTCTATCTTGTTTTGATATTTAAAATAAGGTAAATGCACAGCAATTTGTAAAAGGTGTCATATATTACAAAGATTGTAATTTTAACGATATATTTCAGAGTTATATAATAACATGTTAAAAGAATTTATTACTTTTTTTTTATCAATGTGATAAAAAACTCAAAATAGCGACTTGATGAAATTCCACTTTGAATGCAAATCTATTTCGAGGTAACTTTTCACGGGAGCTTGCTATACTTCTGACAATTCACTTTGCCTCTTGTAACGATTATTACGACAACACATGATTTCGTAGTCGGAGAGCGGATGGCGTATTGCCTGAGATTTTGTAGGGGAGAAGGGCTGCCCAAAATGCCTTTCCCCTAACGTTCCAAATAGACTCCTCTAGAGAGGGACATGCGAGAGGACCGGTTTTTGAGGGTGCCGGGCTGGAAGGAGAAGGCAGAAATGTGTCCTATATGTAAGATGGTTTTTTAAATGTTCTGTAAATAAATTGTATATATTTATATCTCTAGCCTGACTGTGAGTTTTCGTATTAAATACGCTTCAGTCTATTTAATGGAGGCACCGACGGAGATAAATAATTACGGTAATGTAATTTTTGGCAAGAGATATAATCGATGAATTAAGATTGAGAAGAGATCAACGAGCCGTCCCGGTACGTAAGAAGTTCTGCTCATAGAAAAAGGATAGACCACCCTGGTCTTAAAATAAGTGCCGCCCAGACCATCGAAAAGTATTTGGACCACCCTGGTCTTGGAAGCAGTGCCGCCCGGCAATCGAGAAGTGTTTAAACCATCCTGGTCTTAGGAGCAATGCCACCCCGTCAACAAAAAAATTCCTGCAAGAGGAAAGATATATGACCATCCTGGTCTTAAGCCTGACCATCCTGGTTTTTTAAGCGTCGCCCGGAAACCAGAAATCTTAACAACGGGGTGCGGACCAACAAAAATATATTTCAGGTACGATTTCCTTCTCTATCTGTGGCCAAATGAATTTAATCATATCTTGTAGATTTTTCTTTTTATTTTGAAGTATTATAATTTAGGGTAGAAAATTTTCAACTTGAGTACTAGATATTTATTTTTTTTAAAATTTGCACGAGTCACATCCTGTGATAGCGGAAATTGTTTAGTTTAAGTATATATTTTGTTGTGAGTTTTGTTAATACTGTGGTTTTTTATTTTACATTTTCAGTGTTTTTAAACTGCGAAAGTTACTTGTAAAAAGGTTCATAAAATCTATAATTTTTCCGGAAATTTCTTTCAAAAAAAAAAATTAAATATTTATTTTAGCTATTTTGTATGAAAAATAGCTTTTTTTTTAAAACTTGGTTTTTTTGATATTTTTGCAAAATCTTTGATGCAATTCAAAAGTTTTTTTATATTATAAATATGTGTATGTTTACAAATTTTAAAAGTTTAAAACATAAGTTTTGTTTTGATTAAGTATATGCATACTTTTGCTTAAAATTATTTTTTTAATGATTCCCAAATTTTTGAATTTTAAAATTTTTTTGTTGTTTTCTTAAAAAAAAGTGTATAAGTGATATTTCATTTTAATTGTGGGTTAAAATTTTTTTATTGAAAAACTTCTTGGCTAAAATGGCTTTTTGGGAAAAAGGTCGAATAGCAGGCTGATATATTGCAAAAAAATTAGGTGAAAAAGTAACTGATGTTTTAAAAAATTATAGATTAAAAATCTTATTGTAAATAGCCCAAATTACGATTGATTGAATGTATGAATATTAACGTCGCACTGTTCAGCTACACGAGGGCTTTTGGCGACAGACCACGTAATTTTGAACCATGGTCAAGTGACGTGGACGACACCGGCTGGCACCCCCTCCCAAACTACCACACCCCCCCAAGGGGGGGACGTTTCAGCTCTCGAAAAAACGTGCACCCTTTTCCCCTACACGGCGGGTCTTTAGTGGTACGGGGTTCGAACTCGTGACAAGGCAAGCCACGACCCCGATCCCTATACCACTCGGTTACCCGGCCAGCCCAAAATTACGAAGAAAATTCGTTAGAGAAATGTTAAATATGATTGAAAAGGTTAAAACTACCCTTTGCGTGTCGAAAATTTTTGATTTAAATAAAGGTATTTTTTAAAGCATTATAAATTAGAAACACTTTTTAAATTAAAAACATAACTCCAGTATTATAAATAAAAAAATAGTAAGTCGAAAACTTTCACTGGACCCATTATTTAGAAGTAAGGAGAAATGGGGTTGTGTGTGCCAAGAAAACGGGAGCCTCTTAGATATAGGTTTAAAAAAATGTGTGCACCAAAAATGTTTACAGGTGAGCAAGGGTTGGTGAAACATATTCAATGATACTATGACTTGCCCAAAAACCCCAGAAAAAAAAAAATTAGTGTGACCAATACACGTAGTCTCAAGCCAATTGTTGTCTTGGACATTTGGATCGGAAAACTATTTTTGGAGGATCAAACAATTGAACTCCTGGAACCGGATTTAAAAGAATGGTCACCAAGACCCCGGAAAAAAAGGGAATGAAATTCAGATTAAAACAACGAAAAAAAAGCAGGGAAGAGCACCCAAAAATGACGATGATCAATTTAATTTGGAGAATGGTAGTTGAAAATGGGAAAATTTTGGGGTTTTAAAAACTTTTTTAAAATGATTGTTAGGTTATGGAAGCACAGCTAAAGGGGGTCGGGCCCTTGATTCCGGGGGTAGAAATAACGCGAATGATGAAGCAAGTGATCAGGAAAAACATCCAATCTTACTTCCTGTGCAAGTTAAATTTATAAAACCCCCCCCTGTATTTTATTTTCCTGACAGGATTCGCGGGGGGTCTGAGGCGGGGCCGGGGCCCGGGGGATCCCCCAACCTTTGGGGGCTTGTCAAAATTTTTAAAGGGTTTTTAAAAAAAAGAACAGAAACCTTTTTTTTGGAGTATTTTTAAAAAACCCCATTTTTAAGGTGGAACTACCCGGGGCTGAAAAATTTGATTTTAGATTTTAAAATGTTTTTTTTCAGAGGGGGGGCTTTCCCTTGACCCCTGGAAGGGCAGAAAAAGTTTTTGGGGGTTTTCAGAAATTTGAAATTTTGGGGTGTTTTTTGGGAAAAGGGCTAGCTTTTTCTTTAACATATTTTAAAATTGAAAACCGGTTAAGGTTTGGGAAACGGAATTTTCGCAAATTTCCCCCTTTTTTTCTTTTTTTGTTTGTGAAGCGGGTTAAAAAATAAAAAAAGGGGGGACTTAAAAACTTTAAATTCCCGATTTTTAAAATTGTAGGGAAAAATTTTCGGCTAATTCAACCCTGACAGAAAGTTTTTTTTTCAAAGAAACAAATTTTTGTTTATTTATTTTTTCTTTTGATTTCGAGCAAAATTTTAACTTTTTTGGTTTTAAAAAAAAAATTATTATATTCAATCGCCTGAAAAAAACTTCATATTTTGAGTTTTCTCTGATTAAAGCTAAATTTTATACATTAAAAAAAAAACCATGTTGTGAAAATATTGCTTTTTTGTTATACTATTTTCTTAAATAATCAAAAAGATTTCGTATCTTTTAAACTGCATACTTTGGCATGACCAATTTTTTAATATAACATTTTTTTTATTTTTATTTATCCCTGATAATAATACTGAATATTGTGCACATATCCAATATTTAATATAGTTTGGACCAGAAAATTCTTGAAAATTTTCATTCAAAAATTTTCTTATTTTAAAAAAAATTTCTAATATGGTGATGAATCATTTATTAGTATGTTCAAGGAACTGTAAAATGTGAAAAAATGTTTGATGTTTTTTTGTTCCTGAATAGGTTTTGAGTATATGTTAAGATGTTTGTAATATGTTTCATGGTAACAGAAATTATAAAAAAATTTTTTTGTGTATAAACATTTAGTTTCTGTGGTAAAAATATTAATAACATAAAAACTTGTTTTAAAAGAGTTATGTTATCCTTCAAAAGAATCTTTTTTCTTTTTAAAACATTTGTAAATTTGAGTAAAATCATATTTGAGAGATGAAGTATGTGTTTGTGTTTCTTAATTTCTTTTTAAAAATTTTGGGTTTAAGAAGGTTAGTGTTATTTCTTCATACCATTCTAATGAAAGAAATGATGATATAAATATTAATTTTTAAATAAATATGAAATTCAGTAAATATGATTGAGTTATTAACTAGATAAAGTGAAATTTTGTATATATCTAATAGATAAGTTGTGATTTTCTCATTTTTTTTTGTTTTTTTATATGTTAATGTATTGTAGTATGTAATTCTGGAAAAAGGGAATCGTACACTTTTAAAAAGATAGTGTCATCAAAGAATTTTGGTGATATTCCTGTTACAATTAAAAATTATTTTAGCTGATCTTAAAAAGGAACAGAATTTTTCCTTAACCAGAAAAAGTTCTCTCTAGGGAAGGAGGAGTTTTAACGATTATTATTATGACAAAAATGATTTCGTAGTGGGAAAGGCGGAGGGCCCTTTGGGTTTGTGGGGAGAAGGGCTGCCCAAAATCCCTTTCCCCCTAACGTTCCAAATAGACTCCTCTAGAGAGGAACATGGGGGAAAAGGCCCGGGTTTTTTGAGGCTGGGGTGGAAGGAAAGGCAGAAACGTTTTCCTTTTGTAAAAAGGGTTTTTTTAAATGTTCTGTAAATAAATTTATATATTTATATCTCTAGCCTTTGTGATTTTTTCGTACCCAATACCCCTCCTTATTTTCATTTTACAATTCTGATATCTCGTGTTATTTTCTTCATTTCAGTAGGAAATTCTATGTGTGGAAAAAAAAGAATTTCAATGATAATGCTGTATATTCCAGAAATGTGAAAAAATGAATTGGAAGGATTCGGTGAGATCCCAAAATTTTTTATCCTCAACTTGGAGAAGAGAACCTTCAAGAACATAGCAATAAATTTGCTGAAAAGGTTTTTCAAAGTTTCAACTAAAGTTTAGTTTCTAAAAAAACAGTTTTTCCTTTGAAAAAAAAAGAAAACTTTTTAAAAATTTTCCCATAAAAAAAAGGCCTTTTTTTCGAAAATTAACAATAAATATATGAAAAGGAAATCATGAACATTGTTAGGTATATGTGTGAAAAAATTTGATAGGTAAAATGAGCTGATAAAAATTCAACTGACTTCTAAAAATTACAATTTTTAATAAAATTTTCTGAAATAAATATAAGGCTGAGTTTAGAAATAAAAAATAGTATGAAAATACATCATAATTTAAGGTTTCTACAATGTGATTAAATTTAATATATACAGTGGACAACAAAAGTGTTAGTACACTTGCACTTTCCTATAAAATTTAATTTTTTCGACTAATAAAGATTAGTATATTCGGAATTATAAATTTTTTTATGATATATGCAACTTGTTCTTAATATAATAACCTAATCAATTTTTAAAGCATAGTGTAATTTATTTATTTTAAAAAAAATTTAAAAAAAGACATTAAAAATTGTCAAAAAAGTCTTTGTCCTTAAAAAAAATCCCCAACATAGCTTTAAAAATTTTATTTTCTTTCTTAATGTAGTACTCTTAGTAAGATATCTTTTTTAGCATTCACAACAACTTTTCCATCCTCAAAAAATTTTAGATTTAAATTTTTTTGTAATTCCGGGATCGTTTTTCCCTCCCTTTTCTTCTGTGATTATTATTTTTATTTCTCATTTTGTTTTTATATGTCCTGTTTTCTTTTTTTTTAAACCAAATTCTCATGAAATATGTTCTACTAGACTTAATTCAAGTGATTTAGGAGCTGTTTCAGAATTTGGGGACATTCATAGAGACACCAGCAACGTACATTGCGAGAAGTGCGTTTGATGTCATTATGTTGATAAAAAGTGAAGTCGCCTCCAATATTCAAATTTTGGGCGGATATTTTAAAATTGCTGTTTAAAATATTTAAGTAGATCTCGTGATTCACAATTCCATCAAAAAATACCAAATTACCTAATCCTGAAGCCGATTTACACCCCCCAAGAACACCTCCAACTCCATGTTTCAATGTTCTAACTAGATTCGTGGGATTAAGTTTTAAAAAATTCAACATTGACAGCAAACTGATTGGAATGACAAAATATTCAAAATTTTTGGTTCCAACGGGAGTAAACAGTTTGTTGAAGAAAAAATGAGGAACTTAATCCCAAAAATTTATGTGAAACGAGAACATCTCCACCTCCATGCTTCAGCTTGGAGGTGAATATTTGCCCCTGGCGGTGTAAAAGGGCTGCAAAAGGGAAAAAACTGTTTCCCCCATGGTAAATTTTGAATTAAATTAATTTAAAAATTTTAAAAAAAAAAAACCTAAAAATCCGTCCAAGGCCTTTTATATTAGGGGAAATTTCTTCATTTTTTTAAAGAAAATAATGATCCTTTAATTTCTTTTCTCAATGTACATACTTTAAAAAAATTCCCCCAAATCCCCAAAATTTTGGAAAAAACCCAAAAAATCCCCGCTTTCCAGTTAACATACCCGGGGAGGTTTTTTTAAAATAAAAATGTTTTAAAAAAGGGAAAAAAAAACAATAAACGAAAAGTATGGAGGAACATCGATTCAAAAATTACAAAAAAAAGTGATTGAATTTATACCAAGGCATTTAAAAGTTGTTGGGGGAATTAAAAAATGTTACTTTAAGTTTTATTAAAAAATACTAAAAAAAGTTAAGTTGAGATTTTTTTTTTAAAAAATTTTCTAAAATTTTTTTTGGTATAATTTTTAGTAGTTTTTTGATTATTTTATTTTTTAAATTAATAGTTATACTAAGTTTTAAAAATTCATTATGTTATTTCATTAAGAATTAGTTTCAAGTATCATAAAAAAAATTACAATTCCTGTACATTACTTTTTATTAGTCGAAAACATTAAATTTTACAGAAAACTGCAAATGTATAAACACTTTTGTGGTCCCCTCAGTGGCGTAGCGTGGGGCGGTGGGAGGGCGGCATACAAAAAGGGGCGGCGGCAAGCATCGCGATATTTAAATTCAAAAAATATTTCAAACTCCAAAAAACGCGTTCACGCGACAAAAATAAAGGGGAAAAAGGGGAAAGCTTTTTAAAACACGCCACAGATGCAGGAAGTTAGGGCGCTTTAACAATCGCATTCGTTTTTTTTGTTACTTAGGCTTTTGGCAACCGGTACGCGTGGAATGATGCTCAAAAATTTTTTGCAAACAGGGCACAAAATCAATCAATTTGCTTAAAAAAAACGGTTTTTCAGACCGTATTAGAAACAAAACGAGAGGAATTCGTGGATGACCAATATATGCTAAAGTTTATGTAAAAAGCGAAATTTCTTTTTTAACCCTAAGACGAATCGGGGGGAAGCATATATTTTTTCGACGGAAATAAAAATGTTCAGTTGTCAGATGTTTCCGGGGAAACAATATTTTCTTCAAAAGGGCAAACAACTGCTGAAATTGGAAAAATTCAACGGTTTAAAATCTGGCAAAAATATGCTTTTTTTAAAGGGTTGAAATGGACGGGTTTTAAATTAGAACAAGCTCCCCCAAGACATTAATAAAAAAGAATTCCAAACGAGGGACGTCGTCTACAAGCTTTTGTAGCTCAACAAACCCAGGCTGTAAAAAAAAACTCATTAGGTCCAGCTCTCTGTCTGGGTTTTTAAAATTTTTGAGTCAAAAATTGAAAATGGCTTACTAAACAGTGTCATAATGTTGAAATTTTTTTAACCCTCTGCCATGAGTAATGAGGTTGGGGGGAGAAGTTTCTTCTAAAATTAAAAAAAATTATCTTTTGACCGACTTTTGTCCCCCTTAAGGGGTAACCCAAAATTTTGCTATTTTTCAATTGAACATGACATACATATTGATATTTACAATCTACACTAAATTTAAAAATTTGTAGGTAAGCAAAAAGTATCTATGTTTGTTTTTTATGTAGGGAAGACCCTATGTACCTAGGGGGCCCCGCATTTTATTTTTAAAAAATTTTGTTCCCCGGTTTTATAACTCAGTTGGGTGGTGACAACACCAATTCCTACTTTTGGGATTTATTTTTTAAGTTTTAAAAAAAAAACGGGGAAAAGGTTTTTAAACGAAAAAAAGTTTTTTCATGGTCTAAAGTAAAATTTTTTTTCAGTTCATCTCTTTTTATTGTTTTACAAAGATGGTCAAATATTTTTCTTTTTAATTCTAGTACATAATTTTGTTTGTAACTTTAAGTACTAAATTAGATTTTAAATAAATTCCCTCTCCATCTGGGTTTTTCTGCAGAAGCATTTTTTATGAAATGACTAGTCTTGTACCTAGGGCCATGGCCCTAGGTACAATACGATATATTCTTTGTTATTATTTTTAGCAAAAAGTTTTTATAATATAAGGAGGAAAGATGCCTTATTTATCTGAACCATTTTGATTTAGTCAAGTTTTATTATAATTGGATGTTATTTGAAATGAGAGGAGTGTATATTTCCTGAAACTTTCACTATGCTTGATTTATTAAAAAATATGTTTGCCACCATTATTGTTAATATTCAGGATTATTATTTGTTTACACAACATAAGAATTTATTTAATAAAAGAAAATTCTCTATAATTATAAAAGAAAGAAGCAATTCTTAATAATATCTATAGCACATAATTCTCGAAGTAAACCCAACAGAGGTAGTCGAAAACCAGGGAGAAGAAAAATCTTGACTGACACTCTAGAAAAGGAAGAAATCAAAAATATCCTGCAATGAAAATTGCCAAAAGAAAAAGAAAACCTGAGTTTGAAAACAATCTAAAATTTCAGCTCAATTGAGCGCTAAAATGTATTTTATTAACGATATAAAATTCCACGAAGATAAATATATAGAGAGTGTGAGCTAATAGTAGGAATTGAAAAATAAATGCAATGTATAATATATTTCATTTTACTTAAAAAGACTTTTCACTCTAAGTAATGTTTATGGTTCGATTGTCAGAGCATGTGCTATTCGGACCAGGGTTCGATTCGCGCTATCGGGTAATTTTTATTATTCTTTCAATTCATTTAATTATTTTCATAATTAAATAAATTTATTTAAAAAAGGTTTATTGAGTATTAAATCATATTTTAGAAAATTATTTGGCATTTAAAAATAATAAAATAATTACTGTAATTATATAGTGCACATATATCCATATATTAGCAACTCAGTGGCGCGACGGCTCACTTGATGGCCAAGGCCTACATTACCCAACTCAGAATACGCGACTTGTGGGCCTGAGGTGCAGAGCAGATGTGTCGGTCCACGGGTGGTCCGTCTGACGCAGAAACCCCACAGAGTTAAGCTCCCAAACAAGCTTGGTACTCACTATCAGCGTTGAAGGGATGAAAGGGCTACGGTGAAACACTTGCCAGCCGGGGTTTTGAACACTAGGGCCTGTGGTGTGGAAGCGTAATATAATTATTATTAAATAATAATTTTTGTAAAAATATGTTTTTAATAAACATTAAAAGCCGTATTTCCCTTACATAAAAATTAGTTACAATTTTTTTACCATATATTCATACAATATATTATAAATAAAATATATGTAATATACTAATTTGTTTTATAATTTTAAAAATATTTATAAGTCTTTATCAATAAGCAGGATTTTACTGCTTTACTGCTACTTCTTAAGAAAACGGTATGTCACAATTAATTGCTAAATGAACATTTTTAATCAATTTTTATTATTTTAAAACCTAAGGAAATTATTTAAAATAATAAAATATGTTAGTTTTTGTACTTTTTCTTTTTTTTTCGTCAGATAAAAGCTGTCTAAATAATTTACTAAACACAATTGAATAAAAAACTATAAAATTAAATAAAAATATATCAAAATGTTTTATCAGTAAATGTAGAAATATATATCACAGGAAACTTTCACTTTTACTACTGTTTTTTTATCACTTACATATATATATGTTTAATCGAACATTCAAACGTTCAGAAAAAGCTATCGTTTCAATAGCTATTTGAAAAAATTTTCTTTCACTTATTACTTATGGATTTTTAATTAATATATATATGTTTTTAAAATTATTTCTATTATTTCATTGTTAAATTAATTATTTATTTAATTAAAAGTACATCGTCTATTATTTGGGATTAAATAAATTTTAGAGACAATTAAATTTAAAAGAAAAAAGATAACATTTCATTTGCATATTTTTAAATTTGTTTACTTATATGGGTTATTGTTGACAAATATATGCTTATTTAAAGAAAATTTTTACAGAGCAAAAGTTGGCAACAAAAAGCACGTGAAGATTATCTGGAAACATTTGATTATTTTATCATAATATGATTATGACGTCACAAATTTATGAACCGATTAAACACAAAACAAGTGTTTGGCCATTATTGTGTATGCGACTATGATTTTGAGGAAATATTGAAAAAAATCACTCTTCTTCAGTTTAATCCGAGTTTTCGCGACAACTGCTATTATTCAGTCATTGGCACAGCCTTTCTAAACTGCCAAATTAGGATAAACAGCGTAGATTGACCTTAATTGATTCTCCGAGAAAAACTTACCACTACCCTTGTAGAATTTTCATCGAAAAAAATGTTAACTGTTTTCGTACGTGAATGCTTAAAGGAGAATTTAGACGGTGATTCCGCAGCTTTGGTCGTGGACCGGTACCAAAATTACACTTAAAAGAATGTTAGTGCTATTTCTATTTTTATTTAATGGGGTGTACATTTTCTAGTTTTTGTACGACTTTCATTGAAATCACTTTTATATGCATTTTGGGTGTAACTATAACTGTATTCAAGAAGACATCAAGTTAAAATTCTATTTAAATCGAAACACAATCTATAATATAAACAGTGATTCCCAAAGTGGTCTATATAGACCCCCAGGGGGTCTATAATGACACAAAAGGGAGTCCACGTCGGCGAAAAAAATTTGCAGGTCCATAAAAGGTGTAAACGGGGGCTATGATGTTGTACTACTCATTAAACCAAATCAAGTTTTAAGTTTAAAAAGAAAATTTAGTCAAGTGGGGAGACCAGATTGCGCTTTCTAATTTATGGGTACACTAAAATTTTTAATAAGTTTAATCTGCAGTTATGAGTGACAGCATAAATTTTTAGTTAAACAAAGACTTTATCTGCAATTTCGGCTTTAAAGCATACCTGTTGGCCAATCGCGAATTACGGAATATCGTGAAAATTTTTAGTACTTATCGTAATGAAGGGACAGCGTGGTTTGCCAATCTCCAAAACAAAAAGAAATGCGGAAATAAAGTCTGGACAATGCCGCTTAGCAAGAGATTTAGGGTTAGAAGCTGAAACGCGATTGATTTCCAGATGTTGAAAATTGCTATTGAAGCACCGAATTTATTCCCTCCCTTTAAAAGAATCCTGTTTAACTCAGTTATTTTTTATGTATTAATTAAATTTTAGTTTAATTAATATGTTTTCTTAAGTTTAAAGACTATACTTCATAAGTTAAAATTTAAATCGTTTAAAGTAAAATCTATACCAGCTGTGCAAGAATACATTTAAGTGTGGAGAATTTGCAAACATTCTATATTAGGTAGGAGGTCTGCTCCAAACCAAAAAGCTTTATAGCCCAGGGGTCTATGGAGACAAAAGTTTAGGAGCCTTTGATAGACTTCTGATAACATTCAGGGTTTGATAAAATTATCATACGTTAACCGGTCGCAATGAAAAAGGTTGATGAACAATGATTTTAGACAGGAAAATACACAACCCTCGGTCCATGGATCAAATGCTTACCCCGGACCACCTAAGAACATTGAACTATTGCTTTATTTTATTTAAAGTGGTGCATTTCTCTCAGGGGATTGCGCAACTTTCCACTTAAATCACTTTATATTCCACGTTAAAACACTTTTATTCATTTTGGGTGCGTAACTATAAATTTCATTCTGAGGCATGTTATATATATAAATGTAACGCTAATTAAGATTGTTAAATGAAACATTCTAAAATAAAACAATTAACGTATCCCACCTTCAACTTGGGCCGCGGTAAAATTATCGAACATTGACCGGTCCGCAGCGTGCCAAAGGTTGCGGAGCACTGATTAAAACGACAGAAATCTGTAGAAATTGAAACAGTGTACTCGTAAAAGGACACTTAGAGAAAGGGCTACATATAAAAATAGTAGTTCATTATCATTACACACACACAGCCAATTCAATATATAATCTCTCGGTAAGTTTCAAAATTTGGTAGAATAGAATATATATACAGTAACACCCAGGCTTAACGTGATGGAGGTGGGACTAAATCAGGTGTGGCAACACACGGCACGGAAGTTATAACAGTGGCACGCAGAAGACATTAAAAAGGATTTTGAAAATTTGAAAAAATAAACCTAAATATAATTTTTCACAATTTTATTGAAATGCTGTGGTCTCAGATTAAAAAAAAAAAAAAAACTGCAAATTTATTTTAAATACACTTAAATGATTTAAAGGCAGAAATTTAACTTTGTAGAATGCGCCTGCATTGTTGAGTTGACTTTTCCAAAACTTTTTTCACTCTCGGGGTTTTAAAAGGGTAAGGGGCGTATTTTGCAAATATCGGAAGAAGTAAGCACTCGGTGTGTACTTGTTATTCTAGAACAAGGAAATTGGCCAACCGAAATGACCTTTGCGAGAGGCCACTTCGGAAAACATGATATAATCTAGGGCCGCACATAAAAATATATACCCCAACTTTATATCAGATTTGGAAGCAAACAAAAACACATTGTGGAGGAAATTTAAAACAGGGTAATTATTTATTTTCATTAACGCAATAATACAACAGACATATAATATAGAAATATTTGTTTAATATAATAATACAACGATCAAATAATATTTAAAATATTACCGTTGCCATTTTTCTTTGAAAGTACGGTGTTGCTTTTGAATTGATCTTTGTTCTCATTTGGTACTGAAATTTGATTACGTGCTGTCATTCGCGAAGCGATTAAGTATATAAAATTGCCCTTTATCTTAAGCGTCACCAGATACTTTTTTAAACTTTAAAAACATCACCTCGACTGCCTCTTGCTCTTTTGGGTTCTCCAAACGAAAAGGTGGAGGAAGGGTGAAAGAATCGTGCACACAGAAGAATCATGTACCATCCACCATGCAAGGATATGCATAATGCAATTCGGAATTTATTAAAAAAAGTAATTTATTATAGTAAAATCAAATGTAGCTGTTTTGATAGAAACAGAAATCTATTTTAATCTAAAGGACATTTCCTATTGTAAAAGTTTATTTAAAACAAGAACAGGCAAATACATTGTATGTATATACATACCATCAAATTTCAAAGTGAAAAACTTTAAAAACCTGATATTTAAAATTTTTTTTAAAAAAAAAGTCCGCGGGCCGCAACTTACGTACTGGCGGGCTACATGCGGCACGCGTGTTGGGACAGCCCTGTTCTAGAACAGTGATGGCGAACCTATGACCCATGGTTCAGACACAACCACGCAAGCTTTTTAACTGACCCACGATTCTTCAGAGCAACTACTGTTTTGTGAGTTTATTTAGATTACTTCTACTTTGTGTGGATTATTTATGTTCTATTTGTATTTTTTTCAAGCACTGCATTGACACAAAAGCTATTTAAATGCTGTGTATAACCTTCAGTTAGATAATTACAGTTCCAAAGTTATTCAAATGACAACAAATGTATATGAAAATATGTAGTATTTTAAATAAAGTAGAAGTGTTTACTCAATATCAAATGAAGTGTATAATTTTACTCACATTTTTTTTGCTGAAAAAAAATCGACAAACCAAAGCAAATAACCATAGTAAAAGCATTTCTTCGGGGCGGGATGAAGCCACTTTTATGTATTATGTTCGGTGCATGTTTGTGAAAGACTTCCTGGCGCATGTTTACCCGTTAAGCCAATTGAATATTTTTAAAGATGTTTAATTTAAAATACTCCGGTTCAAAATTTAAACTTAGCTCTGATGCAAATGGGCATTATAATGACCACTTGCCTTCAAGAACTAAAAGATACTCGAACAAATTTGACCCGGCATATAAAAAGGTTCACCATCCCTGTTCTAGAATAAAGATTGGCTATGTGATATAGCTTTATTTACCGATATTATGGGACATTAAAATAATTTAAATTTAAAAGATTGAATTTTTCCTACCCTAGTTGGTCATATACCTTTTTTTTTTTTGTAGACAAATGTTTGCATTTTTTCGTCTTTATTTTTAAGAAAAAATTAACATATTTCACTTTAATGCAGGAACTATCTATCAAAATTATTAGTGCTCAGAGCTATGATAGATTTAAAATTTTAGTATCCATTTTTGCAGGATTGTTCCAGAGCTAGGTTAGATGATTTTCAATATCGTTTCACAATTCCTTTTTCAATTTTTCTGCAAAATATTAATTGTTTTTTACTAGAAGTCCAAATCTAAATTATTTCCTACAGCAATAAAAAGTAAATATAAGGAATTACCGTCGAACCTCTATATTGCAAATTTTTCTATACAGCGAACTTTTTCTTGGAACCAAGAACGATTTTCTTCGTAAAATAACCTCCCAATAGCGAAGTGCATTTTCTATATAACGAACTTTTTCCTCTTGTGATTCAATTCTTTTTCTCCCTATTTTTCCAGTATTTCTGAACATTTCGATTTATTCTCTCTTTTAGCACATTTTATGGTGGTCATAAATCTTGAACTGGTTTTATTAGGTGCCTAACTCACCGCGCGAGAGCAATAGAATTCTGGGCATTTTATCCAAGAAGTGCAAACTTTAACCCCCATTGTCCCCCGTTCACTGGAAATATCTTCGATATTCCCTTTCAAGCTCAGTGGAGTCTCGTGTCCTTGAGCTATTCTCCGTTCATTTGTAGTATTGATCAGTCGTATTGGTAACTTCATTTCTTGTAGTTTGAAAATGTCAGAAGAAAGTGCTTGAGCATGAAAGAAAAAATTCAATTCTTCAAAAAATGGTTAAAGGCACCAAGAAACTTTTCTTGCAGTTTTTCTTTCTTTTTTTTATTGTTAAGATATATAAAATAAATATATATTAATTAACAAAAAGGTGTGAATTACTTTTTTTAATACATAGCGTTTATGAATTTAAAATTTGTTTTACGTAGTTTATAAAGAAAATTGAAAAAGATAAACCTCTATGTAACGAATTTTTCATATAACGAAATTTTTCGGGATTTAGCAACTTCGTTATATAAAAATCCGAGTGTATATTGAATTTAGGAAATTTGTGCTAACAAGCAATTTTTCTAATTGACACAATTGGGCTGTCAGATATTGTTGTAGATTTGAATCAACAAACGTTTGCGAAAAATTGTTTTCTATTATGAACATAACAAAATCAAAATAATGTTCAAAATTAACTGAACTGATTAACAGTAAAATCTAAGATTTTTTGCTTTGGTCTCATTTATTATATAATTTTTAAACTTCCACTACTTAGACCCATTAAAAAAGTGCTCTTAGCGTGAAAATTACATAATATGCCTATGAACAACGTTCTTCTCCTTCATTTGCTCAAGAAGTTGGAAATGGCACGCATAATTTTTTATCTGAAAGTGGCACTCTTGCTAAAAAGGTTGGCCACCGCTGGACTAATTAATAACTGCGTAGGTCGAATTTGCGTTAGTTGGGTTATGATTTCGGATATAAATGCATATAAATTATTTTTAATTGGGAGCAGAGATAAAAGGAAATAATTTAGAGAATTTTTTTTTTTATTAATAAAATCATAAATAACACAAATAGAAAATCGCAAACCAAAGTTAATTTGATGTAGAAGGTTTATAAAACAAAAACAAAGTAATCTTTTGGTCTAACAAAGTAATCTTTTGACAAAAATGATTTTCTTGAAGCATGCTAATAAATTTTTTATTCGTTTAGTTGAAAAATTAAAAATAAAAAAACATTTTTAAAAACAAGCTTTATTTAAATGCGCTAAAAAGAATAAAATAAACTTTTCTTTTAAAACTTTTTTTCCTATCAACTTACAACGTCATTACACAATTTATGATGTAAAAGCTTGTCGCGAGATTTAAGTACTCGTATTTACTGAGTTCGAAAACTTTAAAAATTAAAATCAATTAGATCAAGTTATTTAATTTACTTGTTTATCTACACAGGTAAATCTCGCGACAAGCTTTTATATCATAAATTATAACAATTTATAATTGATATAAAAAGTTCTAAAAAGGATTTTCTTTAGCGCATTTCAACTTGTTTTAAAAAGATTTCTTTAATTTATTTCATACTTAAATTATCGCTGAACAGGTTTTCAGTCTATTCTCTCTTCAACGCATCATTGTTGCAAGGTCGTTTTTCCGGTTAATTTGAACAGGCTAGCTCGGGGTACTAAATCTTTTTTCTCACCAGGCCACGTACATGATAAGATATTTCATTTTGAGGGCCCCTATAAAGGATAAAAGGGGACGGGGATAAACACTGTAAGACCAAAACAACATTGGACAAAGCAAACTTAAATCAAAATAATAAAACACCTTTTTTTTTTTTTTTGCTTTTACTTAAATATTGTATTAAAGACGAAAAACAATTTTTAAAAAAATTTTAAAAAAAAAAAATTTTTTAAAAAAAAATTTTTTAAAAAATTTTTTGGGAAAAAAGTTTTTTTTTTTAAAATTTTAAAATAAAAAAAAAAAAAAAAAAATTTTAAAAAAAAAAAATTTTTTTAAACCCCCCAAAAAAAAAAATTTTTTTAAAAAATTTTAATTTTAAAAAACCCTTTTTTTTTAAAAAAAAAACAAAACAAAAAAATTTTTTTTTTTTTTTAAAAAAACCCGGGTTTTAAATTTTTAAAAAAATTTTTAAAAATTTTTTAAAAAAATTTAAAAATTTTTTTTTTAAAAAATTTTTAAATTAAATTTAAAAAAAAATTTATTTTTTTAAAATTTTTTAATAAAAAAAAAATTGAAAAAAAATTTTTTTTAAAAAAAAAAAAAAAATTTTAAAAAAAAATTTTAAAAAAAATTTAAAAAAATTTTTTTTTTTTAAAAAAAAAAAACCCCCCCCCCCCCCCCCCGGGGGGGAAAAAAGGGGGAAAAACCCCCCCCCCAAAAAACCCCCCCCAAAAAAAAAAACCCCCCCCTTTTTTTTTTCAAAAAGGGGGAAAAAAAAAAAAAATTTTTTTTTTTTAAAAATTTTTTTTTTAAAATTTGGGGGCCCCCCAACAAAAAAAAATTTTGGCTTTTTTAAATAAAAAAGTTTTAAAAAAATTAAAAAAAAAAATTTTTTTAAAAAAAAAAAAAAAAAAAACCTTTTTAAAAAAAAAAATTTTTAAAAAAATTTTTTTAAAAAAAAAATTTCCCTTTTTTTTTTTTCAAAAAAAATTTTTAAAAATTTTTTAAAAAAAAAATTTTTTAAAAAAAAAAAAAAATTTTTTTTTTTTTTTTTTTTTTTGGGGGAAAAAAGAAAAAGGGGGGTTTTTAAAAAAAAAAAAAAAATTTAAAAAAAAAAACCCCCCCAAAAAAAAAAAAAAAAATTTGGTTTTGGGGGTTTTTTTTTTTTTTTTTTAAAAATTAAAGGAAAAAAGGAAAAAATTTTTAAAAAAAAAAAACCAAATTTAACTCAATCGGTTGAAGACGTCAGCTTCAAATTTGGACGCAAAAATTCCCCCCGGGAAAAAAAATTACATTACCAAGGTTGAATAACAGCTTGTAATAACAAAAATACAATCATCGGTGGAGTCTATATATTTTCTAAAATTTGTAACACTTTTTCAACTAAATTTAATTTTCTACCCAAATTTTTCAACCCTATTCGATCTTCCAATTTCTTTTGGGGGTTTAAAAACCCAAATTCTTCTATGTTTTCCCTTTCTCTTTTTCCTGAATTCTATAAGCTCATCAAATGCCAGCTGCTGATTGTGGAAATCCAGCAGTTTTTCAACGTCATCACTATCCACTTTTAAATTTATTATCGACAACTTCTTCGATCACATTATGAATTTCACCAATTTTTTTCCCTCACCAAAAAACTAACGTAGGCATTAAATAAAGTAATAAAATAAATGAATTACAGTAACTGTAAACTATTAATAATGAATAATACACGAGTAATATCCAATTATTGGTTAATTTTTCACTTTTAGAAACAAAAGAAAATTAAATTTCAATTTCCCATCAATATTGAATACAAATGTTATATATTTATCCAAAGCCCGTGATTTGATATATATATATATATGGAAGTGTCATTTCAAAGATGCTTAGTCACACACAGATTTTTTACATTAATAATTATTTAAGATAGTGAAATTTTTAATAAAACGCCATTTTCAGAAAATTTTTATCTCAAATGGATATCAAACACATCAATGTAATTTTTTAAATGTCAAGAATAAAATAAAAAATTGCTTTTTTTTGCGTCAAAAACCAGTCAAAACATTTTTTTTTAAAATTGGGTTAAAGACGCCACAGAATGTAAACCCCTAGTTTAGAGCAATATCGAAAGATTACTCTAATTTCGATAAATATCTTCGTCTGAAAATTTTGCTGTCATATCTGGTTCACTTTGATATAACGTAAGTTTTTAAAACAAATCGTAATACTTTTTGCTGTTTTTGTTCCTAACAGTACCAAGTACATTTAAAAGCAGGATTATTTTAAATTGCAAATTTTTAGTCAGTGGGGTGGGGGTTAAATAGGTCATTCTGCAATTTTTAAGGCCATATCACGCGTACATTTTCCATGCAATTTTTGCCCGAATCTGAAGGGGAAAGGTTGCCGTAAACAAAAAGACATGCTCTGACGTCAGCCGCGCTCTACCTCCACATTGAAAAATTACTCGTCGATTTTTCTACTTCGGAAAACGAACATCCAAAATTATTTCTTTCATTTCACTTGCACTTTTGTTGATGGGTGTAAACAGAAATGGAGCACCATTCTATTTAAAATATTATACGCCGTTAAAATATTATACACCATTAAAATATTATACGGCATATCTGAAGTTTTAGACGAAACCGAAGCCGCCACCTTGTTTATGACATAGGGCGCCGAATAACCCATTGGCTGGAATTTCAAGCAATTTTTATTTGGAACAACTTTTTGAGCTCGCTAGCAAAAAATTGTTCTAAAGCCGTTGCTATGGCAACTGAGTAAAAATTGCACGAATTGGACGAAAAATTGCTTGAAACGTGTACGTGTGATACGGCCTTTAGTGTTCCATAAACCAAATACAATAATTACTTTTGTACATTCACTAATCAAATCAATTTAAGATAAAAATTTTTAAATTGTATTAAGGGGGTCCGCGGCACACGAATTTTTGAAAAATTATCGATTTTGGCTTTTTTACAGTTTTAAAAAGTTCAAACATTTCTGCTTAAAATGATATATAGAGATGCGATAATTAGCAGTGTTTTTATTTATTTTTTAAAAATAAAAACAAACTACAAATTTTTACTTTAAAGCCTGTTTTCTCAAAATGCAATATTTTTCTCTTTATGGATCTTTTTCTCAAAAACTAATAAATGTAGGATCCCCAAAATTTCAGTGAGCATACTTTCAACATGTTTACACAATTTAATGGAGGGAATAAGATATATCTAGCGAACTGTTTTAGATAATGTATTTTTAAACTGAATTTTAAGGAAAAATTTTTTGGCATTTTTTAAAAAATTCATAATTATTTTAATTTTTAACAAAAAGACAAAACCCTTCATTAAAGTCATATAACCTACTGTGAAAATTTCATCTATTAGTAGCAAGAAGTTTTTGAGAAAAAGGTACATTTCCTTTCAAAAAACTTGCTAATTTCAAGTATTTCCACATTAGTGACAACTTCTTGATTATCTTTTTCAAATAGTCTCATCAACTTATCTTAGAATAATACCACATTTAAAAAAGCAAATTGTGGAGGGAAAACTATTACATACAATATTACAATGCATATATCTTTATAAACTGAATACTATGCATTCAACTGCCTAAGGTCTTACAATGAAATGCATTCAACAAAATGATAAACGTATATTTTTTATAATAATGATAATTTAAACTTAATGCATGAAATAATAAGAAGGAAAGAAAAGAGTAAGAGACAAAAATGATATAGCTTTAAAAATTATTGTTGCTAAATTAATTAATTTGTTGCTAATATTAATGAATCAAATATTTTGTGTTTGGCATGAACAATAAAAGAAACACAGCTTATAATCTTGTTCTAAGAAATATTAATTTTAAAGAATGCAAAGCTTTACATACAATTAAGGATAAAAATAATTTCTTAATTCAGAAATTCAATATAAAAAAAATGTTAAAAGTTCTACTGAATAATGTACTATTCTTTTCGTGAATAAATCTCATAAATACATTACTAAAATATTGAATAAATATGCTCAACACTTTCCAAAAAGCAATATTAATAATAAAAAAGCATTTTAAATATAATAAAAACTATGTGGATCTATTTTTAAAATAAAACATTTTTACAATATAACTATACTGTACATATAAACTTGTGAAACAATAACTTTTATATCTGAATTTGTAAATGATTATCATAAACATATCATCATTGGTGATTCCAATCTCACAAAATTAAAAAAATTAGAGATAATGAATAAAAAGGAACAGGTTTTAGATTCATGATTTCTAAAAATATTGCTATTAAAACACAAATTACAAAATATACTGAAAATTTTATAACGAAAATTACATAAAACTAAACATTTCCTATTATATTTTCTATGGTTAATTTAACAGCCACATGTTTTGCTTCACTAAAAGTATTTTTGACCCAGTTATATTGTATTTCTTCTACACTGTTTCTCTAAATATAAAAAATCTACTTCAATTCAGTATTCACACATTCTTCCTTTTCTTTCTCCCAACAAACAAAGTATTATCCATATTTTAAATTCCAATTTGGGAAAATGTATATCCCATAAATGATCAATAAAATAATAATCTGTACTGTAAAAGGATAGTTATATTTATAGTGACTCACGAAAATTCTCCAAAAAAAGAATTTTAGATTTGGCTTAGAAGGAGGATAAGAACATATGAAATGTCCAATAGGTGTAAAATCCAATACATTCACAAAATACTTGAATAATACTTTAAATCTGTTATTGTGCACAGTACTAACCAAATAATTTAGCCCTTTATTTTTTTGAAAACTATTTAAAATCTAAAAACAAGAATATTCCTGTAATTTTCTATTTTCATGCAATTTAATATACATTTTGGAATTATTTGCACAGTTTTTTCTTAAAACATAAGAGTGAATTATTATAGCATTGCCTACATTTAAAAATAATTCCTCACATTTCAAATACATGTTCAACTTATGCATCAGTGCATTATATAATGAAAAAAATTCACACCATTCAAATTTATTGTAACAAATTCATTGTTATATTTATTAATCATTATTCATCAGAATTCTAACCAAATAAAACCACTGGCTCCATTTAATTTTCAGACAGTTTTGTTCACTTTAACATATAATTTTTATTTGCTTGCACTTCTGAAATAAAGTCATGCCCCGATAAAAAAGTCACTATTTTTAAGAATATTATATAGTCTAAATTTGCTGTTTTAATATTAATTTGTAATTTGAATAAGAGTAGTTTTTCATATTTTCTCACCTACCAATAGATGAAAACTATTTGATTTATTTGGAATTAAAGTGTACTGATCAACATTCCATATTTTTCCTCTTTGAGAATTTTACATTTTTCCAAAAACATTTTCAATGATGTCTGAAAACAGGACTAGTAAAACTTTGATGGAACATTAAATGATATTCCAACAAAGCTGACGTCAGTTGAGAACAAGTGCTGAAAATTCCAACTTTAATTTACATACCGTAAAATCCGGCGTATAACGCGCACCTGTACTTTCAACCTGCATTTTTTAATTTTTAGGTACATTTGCCGTATAACGCGCACCCCCTTTTTTTTGTAAGAAATCTGATATTATAGTATACATTGATCTTATGTTTTGAAGTTATTTATTCGAGGTATTATCCTACACTTTTGAAAAAATAGTATTCTTCTAGAGCTACAAATCTTTTAGTTCATAATGCATGCCCCCCCCATTTCTTTTAAATAAACAGTATTTCGATACATATAGAAGTAAATTGGTTTTTTTTTATGCTCATCACTTTTGTTATTTTTAAAGCTCTTGTTTTATTCCTGGCGTATAATGCGCACCCTTAAGTTTTGATCTTATTTTTTGTGTTAAAAGTGCGCGTTATATGCCGGATTTTACAATACATTTCATGATGAAAATCGCCTAGGTACCAAATTTTCATGTTAACATATGAAGAAATTATAATTGTTTTTCTATTGAGTAGCATAGAAAGAAACTGAAACACAGTAACAAATTTTTTTTATATTATAGGCATTCATTTTAATTGAATTTATGTATTAATGATTAAGGTAAAAACTATTTTTATGTAATTATGTCAATAATGTGTAATTACATAAAAATATTTTACCATTCAACTTTTAAGTTCCAGAAAAATATTCAAATTTACTATTCATAAATGGACTTTAGGCTTATGGAATCTTTGTGTCATAAGTGTGCATTAACTATTTTATCTCCAAATAGATTTATTGATTTTTATCCATTATACTGTTTGCCAATTTTTTCAAATAAAAAATATGTTACATGAACAATAGTGAAAAACTGTTTCCTACACTTGTTCGAAAACAATGATAACAATAACTGTGTGCGAGTGCTTTTTGACAAATTTTTCTATTTGGCAAAATTGGTTAACAGCATTAAAGAGGCAAATACCAATTTTCTTTTGTTTCACCTTTTTCCTTTCAAAATCAATAAAAATGTGCAACAATTTTGCAAATAAATAAAATAAAAATCACTTTTATTATTTTAATGATGGTATTGACAGAAAGACAATTTACTTAAGGGTATACAATCTGAGATTAATATTCACATTCATTTATCAGTTATCATCCTTATTGAGCTTAAAAGAAACTAAAATAAAATGGTGTACCACATTAAGTGTTGTATGTAACATAACATTTTGTACAGATATCCCACTATGGTGATCTTTGAGAAAGGCAATCTCAGTATTTCAGTAACACAAATTTTAAAATTAACAAATTTTGTAAAATCTAAACATGTTGCCAAATGAAGCAATATACAGCCAATAGTGAAAAAGAAAGCCGTTCCCATGCACACTCAAACACAGTAATAATAACCATGTGAGCATTTGGCAATGTGTTGTTGGTTGACAGTTCAATACATCAGTAGAGTGATGTCTCTTTACATAAAAATGATCACAATATAAATCAGACATAAAAAAGTCAATTTCCTTTGAAACAGAAATCTTATGTCAAAAATATTACAAGCAATAATTACAAGAAAAAGATGCAAGTTTCCTTATCCTCTCTGATATATTTGTATGTATTACTAGTTACCTTGAGGATATTTTTTTACATCTCTAAGGATGTGATATAACTGAGCAAACAATACATCAAATACCTCCATTTTGGAAGCTACATTGTTTTATTTTCATCTATGACAAGGAACATTTTTTGTTTTATAGGTTCCCTGAGTTAAATATTGATTCTTATCTAAAAAAAAAGTAAACAGTATTCCGTCAAAGGAAAAGTCGAAATTATGAATTGCATAATCCATCAAAGTTGTTATGCACATTACTTTTGTTTCTTTAATAATAAATTATTACAAAAATATAATAAAATAAATTGTGAAAGAAATATAATTAAAAAAAATATCCCTTTCAATAAAAAATATAAAAGCCTAGATTAAGCAATGAGATTGATAATTAAATTTACCATAAAATCCGGCGTATAACGCGCACCTATACTTTCAAGCTTAATTTTTTAACTTTTATGTATATTCGCCATATAACGCGCACCCCCTTTTTTACGAAGAAATCTGAAAAATTAGTATATAATACTCTTATATTTTGAAGCCATTTATTCGAGGTATTATCCCAGACTTTTGACAAAATAGTTTTCTTCTAGAACTGCAACTCTTTTTTAGTTCATACGGCAAGTGTGTGATTTCTTTTAAATAAACAGTATTTCGATACATGCAGAAGTAAAAATTTGTTTTTATGCTCATCTCTACTGTTATATTTAAAGTTATCGTTTTTATGTTCAGGCGATAACACGCACCCTTAAGTTTCGATTTTATTTTCTGTGTTAAAAGTGCGCGTTATACGCCGGATTTTATGGTACTTAAAACTTAAAATCTTCCGAATCCGATTGATCTTAAAACTTAAACATAATGTTTTTGGTAAAATCCTAAAACAGTCTCCTAATCTCTATTTCCTTCATTCATAAACTAATCAATCATTTCTTTTTTATCTCTTGCATTCAAAAAAAGAAAAATCCACATACCATATTGCCAAGGAGAAAAATGTGGTATCCAAAATGGCTTTTTGGGAAAAAAAAAACAGAAAAATATTGCTTCTAAAACACAATACTGGGCAAAAACATATAAAATGCATGCTTCAGATTAAACCTTTCCACATTTTTTACCCAAGAAGGCATTTTGAAAACCATGTTTTTCTTTTTAGAAGCAGGATGAATGGATTTTTTTTCTTATTTTAACCCAGTTCTTCTCGTACAGTGTATGTCACACCCATATCGCTTAACTTTTTTCAATGCTCCTTCCAAACTTTTTTTGGAATATGGATGATTCCTTAAGTAGTTGATTTTAAAGGCATAACCTTGAAGAGAGGTCATAGCCTGAGGGCGAATTCTAAAAATAAATCTT
The DNA here is from genome assembly GCA_019973955.1 of Trichonephila inaurata madagascariensis. NCBI lineage: Eukaryota > Metazoa > Arthropoda > Arachnida > Araneae > Nephilidae > Trichonephila > Trichonephila inaurata. The sequence continues at coordinate 12,001 of BMAV01002428.1, read as the reverse complement.
TGGTTGAACACTTTCTCGGTTGCGTCATACCCTATGTGTGCATTTCTGTTACAGTTCTGAATACATGAGCATGATTTTAAACCTTCCTTCAGATATGGGGTGTTATCATACTTATGAAGATGAAATGCAATATTCGAGAAACTTATTAGATACAGTTTCTTCTGATGAAGCAAGTTACTACTGTGATGATGAAGAATCAGATGATGAGAAATACAATAACAACAAAGACTCTACCTCTGAAATGAACTCATATTTAGAAGGGGATGATACAGGCATTGTCAAAAATAATTGCTTTATAGGGAAAGATAAAGAAACAGTTTGGAAGAAAGAAAAATTACATTCTAACATTATAGTTTCTGTGGAAAGCGCATCTGTTCGAAACTCCCTGGAAATAAGTGAATTTCAAAAGAAGCTTTCTATCTACTAATCTCCCCTAAAACCATGCAATGATTAGTAAGATTCGTAAATATTTTAATTAAATCCGTGAAGATCCATCCACAGGTGAATCTAAGAAACCTGAAATAAAAACTATAATTTGACTAAGAGAGTAGTTGACATTGCTGATGAAATGACCACTGTATACTCAATGGCTAAAAAAATGTAATGGCCGGCTTTTGAGAACAGTTTCAGCATTGTTGAATGTTCCAGCAATGAATGCACGAATTATTTTTTTAAGCACTCAAAAGCCTACTCAATACCAAAGCAGGCACTTCTTTTTAAAGTATTAGGGATTTCAACTTATTGAACATAAAAAATACAAAGAATGTATAAGCCAGCAAACAATGCTGCCACAAAAGTTAAAAGAAAAATTACAACCCAGAGGAGATATTTGATCCCCATAAAGGTAAGGGAATGTAAAAAAGGATATACTGAATGACCTAATAATAAGGACAGAACTGAATTTATGCTTGAAAAGTGTGATAAGCATATGTATGGAACACAGGTCATGTATTTGTAGAAAATGTGCATAAAAAAAAGAAAGTAGTATTTTAAAATATATCTTTACTATTGCGTGTTCCCTATTTTCTTTTCTATGCTTTCCTAGGCGATTTTTCAAATAAGTCCGTACATCTAACTTGTTCCTTTTTTTACCTTTATATACAAATTTTATGACAAAAATAGAATGGAACTATGGGTATGGACTAATGGGTATGAAATACAATGCTCGAAAATCTTCGTTCGTTTTCTTCGCGCGACCACAATGCCGGGTTGAAAGAAAAAGGTAAAAAAAAAAATGATGGATAAGCGTATGAAAAAATGAAATGGGCCAGGGTTCTTTTATTTTACCAAAAATTCTAAGAAAAGTTTTGGAAAACAATTTTGATCACCTTGTTCCAAACAAAAAATTCAACCGAATAAAACATTTTAAAACAAATTTTTCACTGTTAAAATATTCTTTTAAGGCTCTTTCTGTTTAGTCATGCGTACACTTTTGACAATGAAACAGTACATACATTAATAAAAGACACTTACCAGTGTAACTTCTACAACAAAATTATCCCAAGTTACCTACTAATTCTGTTCAGTTCAGTTGAGTTCAGTACAGTGATAGTACTGTAAATCAATACTGACAGATAAAAGGAACCCTTAAGGCCGGACAAATAATGCTCGATTTTGTTGGAGGAACTCAAGTCTATAATCTGCAAAACAGAAGGGTTACTTTTAAATTTTTGGCCTCTTTTTGAAAATCGCCAAGTTCATCGTTGGCTTAATTGAACCTACTGAAATCATTCTTGCTGTAGCCCTCGTGCTGTAAGGTTCGAGTATGAAATTCTATCGGCGAGACTTGTTAAAGAGGTGTATAATAATTGTGAGAATTTTTATATTTAATTGCTAAATTTTACAATTTGTATTTTGTATTAATTTCCTGTTGTTAAGTTTTCCATCATTTTAACATATTTGTAGATTTATTGATTTTCTAGCTTCTGGAGAACTTTAAACTTAGAGATTCATAATATTGAATTATTACATTTAATTATTTTTATTTTACTCTTATACATATATATATATTTAATACTTTGATTTGATGCTAATTTACATTTTCCGGTCATTGACTTTCTAGCTTCTGCTTTGTGATAGCTCGATTCTCCGATCTCCTGAATGTTAAAAATTTTATGCTTTGATTATTTTGAATGTTTTAATAATCCGTTTTTTAAATTTACAGGTTTTTAACATGTAGTAGATTCATTATTGGGTTCAAATGTAGTATAGGGGGAGGAAGCACTTGTAGCAGTCCTTTTTTTTGACGACTTAAAGTGGTCGCCAAGGTACTTTTTTTCGGAATTATTTGTTGCTAGCTGGTATAACCATTCTTCGCACGGGTGACCTGAAAAATTAAACAACACAGATTAAAGGATAAAGAAGTTTTTAATGAGTTAATTTTAAGTGAATTGCAAATTAAACAAAAAAAGCTTTTTGAATTTCTCAACTGAACGAAAAAAAAAACACCTTTGTTAAATTTTAAGATTGTAGATTTAATAGCTGATGAAAAGGATTTTTTTTTATTTATAACTCCCCGTAACACCCTTAAGGTCAATTTTTGAAAATACCTCCCTAAGCTGATCTCTGCTCAGCAAAAGTAACACATTGTTAAAAGTTTTGTATAATGAACACTTAAAATGGTGTAAATAACTTTTATCTGAAAGTGTAATACATTAAAATTACTTTCTGTTGTATATATTTTATGTTAAAATTGTAATATTCGCAAGCAACGCCGTTTCTGAAATAATAATGGCGATTCATTGAAAAACATAGCGAAATGTTCACGATAGAGTTCAGTTGGTAAATGTCTAGCTACTTTCATAGCTCGAGCTTTATTAGAGCTTTGTAACACCAGCCGTGTAGGGAAGCGATGCATGTTAATGCTTTATCTACCGCATTACGATTTACTGCAGTTTTTTTCCAAGCAATATCTTTTTGGATCACTACGTTGAAAATTAAGGGATATACATAAACAAAATACTCCACTTTGGGTAATTTAATCCGTTAGAGCTAATAAATGAAAGCTATTCCACTGTAAAGTCAATTATATACACCGTTCACTTAAAATAAATAGTCAAATCGTTTTCTAAGGTCTTCATTAACATACAAAAACATAAGACACTTAAATTTTGACATTAACTATTTTTTCGGGACAAAAATGATCATCTTTGCAATCCGCTGAAAACGCTGTCAGCTGAAAATGCAATATCTGCTACAAAACTATTCGCCTTCCCCGCTAAAATACTCATCATAGAACTCATGCTGCCATATATCTCGGAAGAGTGGATTTCAAAGAATATTCCTGCTAAGTATTGGTAGAATATTTCTGCTAAGTTGGTGTGGTGTGGTAGTTAGGAGAGGTGGGTGCCAGCTCAGGTGTCGTCCACGTCACTTGACCATGGTTCAAAATTACGTGGTCCGTCGCCAAAAACCCTCGTGTAGCTAATAGGGGACGTTAATATTCACTCACCCAAAAAATACAATACAATAGTTATAATTTTTTTTTATATTTAAAAATCAATACTGCCTATTCAATTAAAATTATAGGTTAAAATTAACTACTAACCCCAAACAAATTTTGAAAATTTGTCCAAATGATGTAGTGTGAAAGAGAAAGTTTATTTACTTTAAGTACCAGAAGCGATAAAAGTATTTATTTTGAAAAAAGATCGATTTCATACAACCAAATGTGCATAACAAAATCATAAAAAAAAATATATATTCAAATAAAGAGAGATTTATAACAACCTCTCCTTTCAAAACTTAGTTTTATTCTGAAATAAAAAAAATTAGGGATTACATTGTGATTACAGGAATAAATTAGAAGCGAGCGCCTTGCATAGCCAAAACAAAAAGTTTTCTTCACAAATAAAAGATAGACATATGCTGTCCTCTTAAGGGAAATAAAACCTGGCTCATTCGATTCCTCTTTAACTGCTCTTTCAGTTATTATAATTTCATGCTCATAGGGCTATTCCTTACATAGTTTTTAAAGTCCCCTGAAGGTCACCGCCTATATGTCAGGGAAACGTGAAAGGGGTTCTTCCCAGGGAAAGAAACCCCGAGATGAAAAAAATTTTCTTTTCCCCCAAATAAGGAAGAAATCCCAAACTGTTGTTAGGGGAAAAGAAAATGCCCCCCTTTTTTTGGGCAGGGGGGCGATGCTGGTTAGGTTTGATTCGCCACATCCCCCGGGGGTTTCCCCCCCCTCTCCCGATTTTCCCAAATTAAACCCGGACAGTCTTTTTGAACCCCGGCCCCATTCGACCTTTAATGTTTTCCGTTTTAAATTTTGATGGGGGTTTTCCCTACAAGAATTTTTTAAAGTTTAAAATTTTTTAAACCCCTATGTGGTTTTTGATTTGGGCTTGAATTGCCAACGGGCCCCAAGTAACCATCCACATAAAAGACCCCCCATTGGGGGTTTAAGCATGGCCCAAAAAGCCCCTGCTTTGGGGGTTTTTTCCCCCTTCCCTTTTAGTTAAATTGATTTTTGGGGCAATTTTTTTTTCCCGGTTCGGGGCCCCTTTTCCGTGCTTCCCCTCCTGTTTTTCCCATTAAACCGAACCCGGGTTTTGGCGGGGGGCTGGACGAGCTTCCCCCTTTATTTTTCAAATATGTATTTTTTTTAAAGCCCCTTTTCCCCCTTTCCCTTTTTAAAAAATCTTAAAATTTTTTTAAAATTTTCATAACTGAAGAGGACCTTTGGGGGCCTGGAAAGGGGCCCCGACCCCCAGGTGTTCCCCCACCTGGACACAGGGTAATGCAAATCCTGATTAGCCCATTTTTATCATTTCCCCTGAAACAGTTCAGGGTGTAATAAAATCACTTACTATCCTTATGGATATGACATTGAAACGATGTTATTTAAAAATATTGGCAAAATGCTGTCCAGGGAGGGGAGACACTTGGGAGGTCAAGTCCTTGTACTTACGAGCCATACAGGTCAAAAATACTCGAAGCTATGAAAATTTTTTAAAATTTTAAAATTGTTTATAAGAACGTGAAAGGGGGGAGGAATGGGGCTATTGGGATAAAATTACATATTTGAAGAGCTCATAGGGAGAACAATCGAATCCAGCCGGTGCGGTCGACCAAGGTAGCATAGGATTCGAGTTATTAATGGGGAAGCCCTGTGGGGGAGAGCACCGGAGGGGCCAATTCCACGGGCTCGAGCATACAAAAATAGGGAACCCAAAAAATCAAGTTTAAGCTAAATTTCCCTTGGGAGGTAAAATTTTTTTAACCCCCTTTGGGTTTTCGGGGGAACATGATATTTTAGTGCAAGCCCCCCCCATGCTTACACAATAGGGTAAGGTATGAGACTGGAGGGGTCCAACGAGGGGAACATTTGGTTTAAACCCATGTCCGAGCCCAAAAAGAGGAGCTAAGATATTGTGGATTTAAAAAAATTTTTTAAAATTTTAAAAACAATTAAAACATGTATAGAATAGCCCATGAGATGAAATTAAAATAACAGGAAAAGCAGTTAGGGGATCGAATGAGCCGGGTTCGAATAGACTCGAGGCTCGGGTGTCGAGATTTTGGGCCCAAAAAAGCTGTAGAGGGGGGGGAATGCACCGGGGAGGGATGTGTCCCAGCAGATCTAACCATAACAAAAGTTATTACGACCCCCCAAATATCAGCCCCCCTAGCCCCAAAAAAAGTGGCATTTTTTTTCATTTCATCATTTCACTAAAACTTTTGAGGATTTAACTAATTCACTTACCACGGGGAAAAAGACGAGAATTTATTTTAAATTTTTCGTGAATTGATCATCTCCAAAGGGAGACGAATAATTTCACTTTCCCCCTGCGACAAAAAGGGGCCCACGTAGACCAAGTCATGCCTCTCGCCTCCCCCCCCCAACCTGTTAATTGTTGTATTTCTATTTTTGGGGCCATTTGGCATTCTATAAAAAGTAGGAATGAGAAATAAAATCATTTCATACATTGCCGGCTAGTCTTAGGAATTCTATAGAATGCCGGATTTCATACTTTGCCTGTAACAGATACAAGTAATATGTGTTTTTTTTTAACACACATTCTGAAAGAAAGGGTGCCCAATTTAAAAATTAATTGCATTATGGCCAAAGATAACCGAACAGTTTCCCATGCATTTAAACGTATTTGGGAATGGAAGAATGTGCTTGGATGAAATGATTAAATGATCTAGTTTTCGAATTTTGAAATGAGAATTGAAATTTCTCTGGTAGTTCTTTTGTAAGAAACAAGTTCATTCAAATTTGAACAAATCATGGAGAATTTTAAAATTGCATCGACTGATAAAAAGCCTGCTGTCAACAAACGTTTTGATGATAATTATTGTTGGTGCCGTTGGTTGAGTTCGAAAAAACAGCCAGAAATGGAGATAACACATATGTTTATATTACAAGAAAAAAAATTTTTAAATTTTAAAATTTTCATTAAAAGTAGTAATAGGTTAAAGGAAAAATTTACACCGAAGGTGCTGGGATTGATAGGGAAAAGCCCTTTGCGTCGCCGTTTTTCCTGTTTAAGAAAATGCCCCGGAGGGGTTCAAAAGTTTCATTTGAGGTAGGAAGGGGGAAAAGTATGGCGCGCTCGTTCCCTTTTTTGGGAGGAGTGTAGGAAACCAATCAGGGCCGTCCCAGCAGGTGTGCAGCTCGTGCACCGAGGGGGCGGGAATAAAAGGGGGGGGCCCCCTAAAATTTTTTTCGATCAAAAAAAATTTTTTGTGAATTTTTCAAAATAAAATTTATAATAAGGAATAGATAGTAAATTTTTTAAATATTATTGAAAATCAAAAAAAACCCCCGTTTTCCCGATAGCATAACAAAATTCGAGAAAAATAAGAATGGATTTAAAATTTCTGGGGAACATTCCTTCTCATCAGGGGGGCCTTTTATCAGGGGGCCCTATCAAATCAGGCCCCCACAACAGGAAACCCCGGACATTTTAAGCAAAAGTCGTAAATGTTATTAATGGTCATATTAAAAATTCCTTTTTACGTTTATAAAAAGCATGTCCTGGTTCAACCGATGTAAATTTTCCGTGTGAATTCCTAGGTCCTACTATAAAAAGTTTAAAACCGGTAAAGTTACTCAAAATTGAGAAAAAAAAAAAAGAGTGGCATGTGATCAGAAAAACAGGAAAAGTTCTCATTCAAAAACGGTTTAAAAGAGACGTTTTTAAGTGAAATGCGATAAACTTAGAAAAAACATTCAGAATGTTTTTGCCGTAAATGAAAATACCCCTTCGTCTGTTGATTGATTGACTGTAATAAACGTCGCACTAAGAAGCTACAAGAAGGCTTGACAGTTGGAATTTTTTTCAGAAGTGGTCCAGTGAAAGAGAACATTAGATTTTATTTTTCCCGGTTCTCTTTTCTTTCTGTAACAACCAAAAGATCGAATGTGCATTCAGTCAGCAAGGGATCTGCTTCCCGTTCCGAAAAAGATCTGGTCCATAAGTGCCAGAAAACTTCTGTCACCCTCCAAGTCTATAGTTAATTATTTTTTTTTAACGAGCATTCATGAGTTCTCAACGCTGGTCCCATGGGGGAAGGGGGAGGGGGCGTTAAGGAAGAATTTCGACACATCGGACAAAAGTAATGAAAAGCGCGATCAAGATTTATGACATGCTTAAGGACGAATGAGAGAGAGAAAAGAATGGGGCAGAATGCTACTCAGAAAAAAAAGGCCCATTTTCGAAGAAAACTGAGGAAATTTTGCGTCAATTTGACTTCCGAATTTCTTTTAGACAAGGCAAAAATCGGAACAACAAAAACGGTAACTATATTTTCACTTTCAAAATTCTCTTTTCGATTTTTAAGATTTAATGCCCAGGTATTTTAATCATTGCGTAAGATAAAGTGAAAAAAAATTATTTTGTTGCATTTGTGCTATAATTATGTTATTTATTTATTTATAATATAAATAAAAATAACTATCATGAGTTTCTTAGAATACTTTCGTGTTGATTAACATATTTAAGTGTATGTTTTTGCAGCTTGAATGTACCGTAATCTTCTTAAAACATTTTCAATTGGCATTGTTATTCAAAAGAAAGAGAATATTATTTGCCTCTCGTATAAAAATGATTCCTTTAGTCACTTATGAAAAACGGTAGTAGTTCATTTAAAATACAAAACACAAATGAGCCTTTGAGTACATTCATTAATTACTTACCATACTTAAAAGGATTCTAACAATAACGCGAAATTGAAATAAAACATAGTTATATTTATTTTGATGATTTTGTTTGTAATCATAACGTATTACGATAATTTTGTTTAGTAATAAATGAAACAATCTATAATTTCTAAATATTTAATTTAAATTGCTTCAAACTGTATAAAAAGAATTTTCAAAGAAATAAAGTATGTTAAGTTTACTTAAAGATACACACACATTTTTTGTTCTTTTTATTGAAGTAACATGTGAAATAAATACATATATAATTTTTTTCTAATATACTCTAAAACTGCTAAGAGAACCATTATTTGTAAGATTGAATTTGAAAAGCACATTCTTTTTTCTTTTTGTATTTATTGCTTTTTTAAGAGGGATTTGCACGATACCTTCTTGATTAAGATCTTTCGCCCAGAGAATTTGAAAGAATATTTAATGCAAACTAATAATTCATTATGTGTATAATTAATTATAAAAATAGATAAAAATCGTATAATTTATTTAAAATATTGTACAGCATTCTGTATGCATCTAATACAGTTAAATTCATCTTTAACAATTTATAGCAATATTTAAAATCTTTAAAAAAAGGCAACAATAAAAATGTCAGAACTTTTGCAGAAATTTCTAATAAAAAGCGTTTAATGAAAGGTTTATTTTTACAGAACAATAATAAATGTTGAAAAATATAGGTCCTATTTTTTTAGTTGCTCCTAGTAGTATAAAAGTATTTAATTAAATTGATAGCAAAATGCATTACAGAAACAAAAATATAATAAACATAATTTATAAAAATCTTTTATACAATTGTCAATATCAATATACACTGCTGGACACCGTAAATGCAACACCCTGAAGGAAGCACGCATAACATGAAATTTACAACGCATAGCGGAGGTGAGATATGCAAATGATTGAATTTCAGCGCAGACACACATCACCCCGCCTGTACCGCCACCCCCAAAGCGCTATTTAAGGCTTGGAGATTTCGACGATTTCAGTTCGGCAATTGTGTTTTTCATGTGGTTTTTTTCAAAAAACGATCAGATATGTCTCGTAGAAAACAGCGATCAGCTTTTGATCAAGTATCCGAGTTCCACAGAGAAAGGATAGTGGCCTACCGAAATTGTGGATTATCTTTCAGGAAAATCGGTAGTCTTTTTGGACGAACCAAACAACTGTAATGCGGATATGTGACCGTTGGATGCAGAAGGGTACGATGGACCGACGTGGTCGATCACATCCCCCTCAGTGCACCACTTCACGTGAAGACAGACAAATTGTGTACATGGAAGTGACGGATCGCTCAGTCACATCACGAAACATAGAACAGTACATTGAGTCTGTAACGCATCATTCAGTGTTTGCGCGTACCATTCGATGCCGTTTACAGCAGAGTGGTCTGTCCGCAAGACGTCCATTGCTTGGTCTATCCTTGACGCAGAACCACAGACGTCTCCGCCGCCAATGGTGCGATGAAAGAAGAATGTAGGCGGCAGAATGGAATGAAGTTGTCTTTACTGACGAGTCACGCATCTGTCTGCAACACCACGATGGTCAGATTCGAGTCTGAAAACACCGTGGAGAGAGGATGCTGAACAGCTGCGTTATGCACCGTTACACTGGTCCTGCACCGGTTATTATGGTATGGGGTGGTATTGGATATCACTCTCGCACTCCCATTGTACGCATTGCCGGTACTTTAAACAGCCAGCGCTACATCTCCGAGGTGTTGGAGCCGGTTGTCCTTCCTTACCTTCAGGGCTCGGCCACAGTCATATTTCAACCGGATAATGTGTGACCACACGTGGTACGCATTGTCCAAAGGTTCTTCGTCAATCACCAAATTGAATTGCTTCCCTGGCCGGCTCGTTCTCCGGATCTTTTGCCGATAGAAAACATGTGGTCGGTCCATGGTTGCTCAACGATTGACCCAGATTACACCCCAGCTGGCACACCAGATCAACTTTGGCAACGTGTGGAAACTGTTTGGTCTGCTGTACCCCAAGAACACATCCAAAGTCTCTTTGAATCAATTCCGAAGCGTGTGGCAGCGGTGATCTCCAACAATGGCGACTACTCTGGCTACTGATTCTGGCAAAACCACACTTCACAAAAGTCTATAAATTTAATCATTTGATACTTGATCAACATGTTATCTACAAAATAAATTTTGTTGCGCTATCTCTTGTCTTTCTTGGTGTTGCATTTACGGTGGCCAGCAGTGTATATGTCATGTTCAATTGCCAGAATAGTTAAATTTGTTAACCTTAACGGGGACATAGTCGATCTGAGATAATTTTTGATTAATTATAGCTTAGAGAAGCTTTTCTCTCTTGTAACCAGTAGCGCACACAAAATTTTTCAAGGGGTTGTCCAGGGTCGAAAGTCCACCATTTTGGTAACATGCTCCAATACGCCGCCCATACGTTTTCTTTTGATTTTATTGATTTTCGGAAACAAAAACAATACAAAATTAATTATTGAATAAATTATTAGCATTAATTAATAAAATTAATTATTAGTATTAAATACATAATGAAATTTTACGTAAAGTATACATAGGATTATAACCAATCGGAAAAAAAAATCAAGGGCTATGGTGGGTGTCCAGACCCCTAGGACACCCCCTTATGTGCGCCACTGCTCGCAACTGGCAGTACTGATGGCAGATGTTAAGGAAATTTTAAACATTATAGCAATGTTTGGTAAGACACCTTCAAGCTTAGACTTAATAATATATTTTAATAAACCCAGAGAGCCGGACCTCATGAGTTCTTTTTTACAGCCTGGTTCTGTTGCAGCTTCGAAAGCTTGTAGACGTACCCTCACAACTTGGAGTTCTTCTTTCTTAATGTCTTGAGGAGCTTGATCCAAGTTAAGTTCGTCCATGCTCAATATCACTTCAGACCTTAAAAAAAGCATATTTTTGCACTAGATTCTGTAACTGTTGGGGAATCTTTCTAGAATTTCAGCAGTTACTCTATCTATTGAAGAAAACATTGTTCGCCTCAAGTCATCTTCGCACGATAGCTGAACATCTTTACTTCCATCGCCAAATATATGCTTCCTCCTGATTTGCGTTGGGGGTTCAAAAGAAATTTCAAGATCTTCACATAAACTTTTAGCATATATTAAAGTGTCATCCATGAATTTCTCTCGTTTTGTTTCAAATACGATCTGTAAAGCACGTATTTTTTTAGCACATTGATGGATACTTAGTCCCACTGTTTGCAAATAATTTTGAGTATCATTGGCTTCACACAGTACTGGTTGCCAGAAGCCTAAGTAAGATAAAAACGAATGGGATTGCATAGCGATTAATAAACTTCCTGCATCTGTGCGTGTATTAAAGCTTTCACTCGTTTCCGTCAGTTTTTCCAGTGCAGTTAAAGTTTCTGTGTGTCTAATATAATTTACAGCATCACTTCTAGTGATCCAACGTGTGTCCTGAATCCTCTTCAAACATTTAATTGTGGATTCAAGAAGTACTTCCCATCGGTATGTCGAAGTAGGAAAAAAAAAAGAGTAGAAGCGTTCTAACGTACCAAAAAAAAGTCACCGAATTTGCCTCCACTGAAGGTGCATGTACGCAAACTAGGTTTAGCGAATGGTTTAAGCAGGGAACAAATTCGGCATTAGGATTGATATCTTTTATTCGCTGTTGTACACCTGTGTGGCACAGCCATCGTGGCAATATTATCGTAAGCGTGCCCTCTACAGTTCATAATGTCGAGCCCATCAGCCTTAAGTTTGCATACTATCATGCCACTTATACCTTCCGCTATTTCGGTTTTCGTTTCAATGAAATCTATAAAAGATTCCTCTACTCCAACTTCCGAAATTTAT
>BMAV01002427.1:0-38707 GCA_019973955.1 Trichonephila inaurata madagascariensis | reverse complement strand
CTTTAATTATTTTCCTGTTAAAATTAAATAAAAACTACAACATGATGTTCATTTTGACCTTTCGCATTGTCTTGCGTGTCTTAGATTTCAGGTTCATTCGTATTTCAAGTTAAAATAGTCCATCTCACCTTTCAAATGTTTGCCAGTTGGTAAAAAAAGATAGGGGTCTTGAATAAAGTTTGAACATTAGGGTACACAGATTTTGTCATTTTTGTGTATTTTATAATTTTCTATCCCTTCTAAAACAGGATAAAAAAATTAAACTAAATTGAAGAGGAAAATCTACATTAAAATGATTGATGGCAAAACTGAGTTCACATTAATGAGAAGGGTAATGGCATGAAGAGATATATTATTAAACCAACTTTTATTAACTCTACGTACTACTATAAGTGGTCACAAATAGCAAATGGAAGGAAAAAACCCTGAAAATAATGTTATCTGCAATCAAATGAAAATGTATTGGATAAGAATATCTGCAGAATTTTTAATAATTATGATCATAAGACTGCTAGTCAAACGAGAAGATACGTATAGATATTCCTCAAAATATCTATCTTCTAAGATTTTGCTATCAATATATTCTCCAAGGGCTATTTTCACCTTATTTTTTTTAATAGTAAAAATGATTTCGTTGCATCAATGTCCTTCTTGGAAAGATGTTCTCAAAAATCAAATAATCATTGAAAATAAATTTTCTCTTTAAAGATAATTAGTTGAAAAGCGAGAAAATGAATGCCTCTAAAAAACTTTCTTGCTTTCAAATTTAATGGCTCATAATAACAATAAGAACGTCACTGCATACAAATCAGAAAATAATGAGAAAACAAAATATATACCGAATAAGGTACATTTATTTCTTTTACGTATTTAAGAAAATTCATTATTTTCACAATTTTTTATCGATTTATTTATGTAATATTTCGTGTATATAATCAAATTTTAAAAGATAAATCCAATTTTATTGAATAAATTGTAATTTTAGAATGCCCTGGTGATTAGCAGTTGATCCAGTCTGATCAATACTTAAGATCCGAACTTAGTAAAAGGCTTCTAGGCTTCTAAAATAAGGAAAACCCTTTCAAATATAACTCTTGTTTTTCTCCAGTATATAACTTATGCAAAAAATATTGAATAAGTCTGACTTTAAAAGAGTAATATCTGAAGCAGGAGTCGGCAAACCTATGGAACGCAATACAATTCTGAATGGCACTTTGCTCTACTCTACAAATCTGTCAATTTTTGAGTAGTTGGTATTTGATAAATTTGTAATGGATCTTCTTGAAAATCATCTTCAGAATTATAGACATTTAAAGAATTACGAAAAAAAAATCTGAAAAATAACTCTAAAGATAAATTTACAGCTATTTTGTAAGATATTGAACATTATTGCTGGAGAGATTTAATTGTCTGAAGAGAGAAAATTACATCCACTCTGCTTTCTACTTTTGGTTCTACATATATCTAAGTAAAAATTCTTTCCTCATATAACAAATATTTCGAGTCCGAAAAGAAATTGTTTAACAGCTGAATGCTCAAAATCGTGTCTAATTGAAAGTCACCCGTTTTGCGATATGAAAGTAGAGCGTTGCAAGCACTAGATTCAATAAAATTTTTATTTATCTTTTTATTTAACTAATGAAGGAAAATATATTTTTTATGTTGTCTATTTTTTATGTTAAGGTATCCGACTACGTTCGGAATCGTGATTTTGCAAAAGCCTATAAATGGATAATATTTATGATATTTAGTGTCACTTAGATTAGCAAATGTGTCTAAAATTGTTTTAAGAATATTATTACAATAAAAAATTATTTAAGTATAATATTTTGACAAAAAATGACTCATTTTCAAAACATTCTCCTTTTATGAAAAATGCTTCTATTATAATAATATTTTGCTTGTATATAGCTCGGACCTCTGTACAGAAGCTGAAGTAGAATTTCTGAAATATATAACTTAGAAGTGGATTTATCCATATTTCACTACAACAGAGGGGAGAAATTTTAGAAAAAAAACGCCAATAATTATATAGTTCAATTGGTAGTAACTCTGAAAATAATGAGAATTTTTCAAAAATCCTAGTTCGGACTCTCTGGAGAAGTCTTTACTTTATATAAGCACACATAAAATATTATTATTATAGATGCATTTTTTATAAAAGAACGTTTTGAAAAAAGATTATTCTAAGTTAATTTTTTGCGAAAATATTGTATTTAAATAATTTTTTTGTCAAAAAATGTCTTTAAAACCATTTTATATATGTATTCTAATCTAAGTGACGCTAAATATCATGAAAAATATCCATTTATGCGCTTTTTTTTAAATCACGATTTCGAACGTAGTCGGATACCTTAATAGATATGTTTAAAAATACATAATATATGCATAATTTAAATTTTTTTTATCAAATTTTGGTGGAAAAAACAGATATTTTATGCTGTTTATTTTTATGTTAAGGAATATCTTTAAATGATGCAAAATTAATATAAAATAAAACTGTAAAATATATATTATTGATTTCTATTCTCTAACTCTGCAAGCATTATCACGGGAACAGATTTTTTCAAAAATGTTCTACTATGTGGCACGCGGAATCATATTGGTAGATTGGCTTCGAACGCTACAGCTAAAAGATTGCCGACCCCTGATTCAGAGCAAAAAAAATTTTAATTTTAATGCATAGAGCGGAAATAAAAAGAAAATATAATGAAAAAAATTATCGAATAAAAATGATTTTATGAAGCTTTTTTTTTGTGTTAGAGAAAAAAAATTATATTTTTTTTATCTTATTAAATATGTGTGATGTATTAAAAACTTCCCAAATTAGGTTCATCAAAATTTTTTTAAAAAGTGTTTATTAGATTATTTAATGTGAATACCTCTTTCAACTTTATTTTTAAAAATACAAAGTGTCACTTCAACTCATTGTGTATAGAAATATACTCATATATTTTTATATTTGCAAACAATTAAATATCCTTATTTCAATTAGAAAAATTTGGAGAAATAAAATATCTCATTAAATAAAAACTGATTTTGCGCGTCCTAAAAAAAGACAATTTCGATAAAAAAACATTTTTTAAAGAGTAATTTTCTACAAAGGCATGAAAATTAAAAAAAGAGAAAATTAAGCTTATCCAATAAATTATTTTTATTTTAATAGAATGTAAAAACTCTCTTATGAGCATTACTGATCATTTGAACTTCAAATGCTTAGTTTTAAATGTGCATGGGTTTTAAAATTACAATTAAAATTACATGGATATAAAATTTACAATAATATTATTATTGTATTTTTTCATGAAGTCTTTGGGAATTGTGAAAAGTAAAATTCCATAAAATTTTCATGCATTCATAGAAAGTACTGGAGGGTTCTTCTCTTTCCCCAGATATAACGACAGCAATCACAATACTGATAGATATATCTGCATCATATTTGATTATTTTATTTACTATCGATTTTACTGAAGTATATTTCTCTCTATATTACGAAAATTTAAATTTTTTATTAATAGGGTTAATACTATTATTTTTATAACATAAATTAATATACATTTCATCAACTTTCAATTAAATTTAAAGGATACACCGACATTCAGCCACGGTTCAATTAGAACCTTTCTTAGTTAAAGGTTGCATCTAATTTCCTTGAGACTTTCGATTTTCTATTAGAGTAGTTAGAAGATGACTTAAAAATTGAAACAGAGGGGAAAATACATTATTAATGGAAAAAAAACTGTTGTAATATGTCAGTATAAGTACAAATGTATATGTTGCTCTACGGCAGTGGTCCCGAAACCGGAGCCGTGGACTGGTATCAGCCCGTGTATCAAATGGTACCGGGCCGCCCAATGAACATTTAATTTTTTTTTTCCTTTTAATTTAATGTTGTATTTCTCTCGGGTATTAGCGACTTTCCATGAAAATCACTCAAAATTCATTTTTTGGCATAACTGTAGTTCATTCTGAAGGCATGTTGAAATGCAACAAAATTAAAATTATTAAGCCAAAACAATTTAAAATATTAAAGTCAACGTCACCCCCTCCCACCTCAAAAGGGCCATGGCAAAATTATCGAACATGATGACCGGTCCGCGGCGACAAAAAGGTTGGGGAACACTGCTCTAAGGTATCTTAGTAACTACTCTAAGGTATCGAAGTAATTCTAGAATATTAACAAACAGTTTTCCCTGTGCAATCAGTGGCGCACATAAGAGGGGAGTCCTAGGGTCTGGACCGCCCCCAAAACAGCCCTTGATTTTTTTCCCGATTGATTATAATTTTAAGTATATAATACGTAAAATTTAATTAAATATTTGTTTTTAATGATTAATTTTATTAATTAATACTAATTATTTATTCAATAATTAGTTTTTTACTGTTTTTTTTGTTCCCCAAAATCGACAAAATCAAAAGGAGCATGATACAAGAATGGTGAACTTTTGACCCTGCCCCCCTTGGAAAACTTCTGTGTGCGCTACTGCCTGCAATCATTATAAATCCAAAAAGGCAGGAAATTTAACATTTACTAAGAGGGTAATATTATGTTTAAAGTTTTATCCTCTGACATATATCCAGAGAATAACACGGACTTCTAACCCAAAAATATTTCCCCCCTTATTTTTTTGAATTTGCTCACAGAATACAGCTGTAAATTTGTGTACATAAGTGAATCTATGTTGTGAAATTTGTTTAATTCTTTAAAGGTATAGACTATTTCTTGAGATCCAAAATTTTCCTTAAGTATACACTTCAGTATAATGGTCATGGTGTGAAAATAATGGTTTGAACTTTCTTGTGAATAGGAGATTCGAATTCTCGTACCTTTTCAAATCCAATGTGTAGAAGGGCTAATCCACGTCATATGTGTAAAGACTAAAAGAACACTTTGGCGTACGGTAGAAAACTATATTCGAGATCAAATGTCGTCATTTTCACTTGACCATGCCTAAAAAATTTTAAATGAATGTAAATAGCATGTATCTATTGTAAGAGCCATAATGATTGAAAATCATTTAACTTATAAATGAAACATAACACCACATTAATGCAAGTTTGAAAGTATTTTTCTTTCATGACGACATGTACTTTGGAAATGTAACAGGTTTCTTAAGTTTAGGTAAATTTATTTATAAATTCGGTAACTGAATTCAAATTTAGGGCAGTTAATAAAGAGAGTATTTCTGATTTGAATTAAATTATTATGAACGCTACATCCAAGCCAATCAGTCATTTCAAAAAAGTTTCAAAAATCTGGCAATACTTCATTTTATGTAAAATTGGTTAAAATTTTCGATCAAATTATATAGAAAATTAAATCTAACGAAGTGCTTCAGTACTTGTTTGAGTAAATAAATGCCCCTTTGAAATGGATGCCAATATACAACGATTCTCTTGTGAAGAGTGCAGCAAGACCTTTTCTCATCTTCGCTCATTAAACAGGCATTTACATACTCACAAGAATGAGAAATCTTTTGTTTGTGAAACATGCTACAAGGCTTTCTCCCGAAAAGATCATTTGAAACGTCATCTAATTATACACAGCAATGAAAAACGTTACATCTGTGATACATGCGAAAAGGCGTTTTCTGATAATATTGGTTTAAAAAGGCATTTGAGTATTCATACCAAAGAAAAACCTTATATTTGTGACATTTGCAAAAAGACTTTTTCTAATAATACTGGTTTAAAAAGGCATTTCCTTATTCATACCAAAGAAAAGCCTTATGTTTGTGACATTTGCATGAAGGATTTTTCTAATCATCCCAATTTAAAAAGACATTTGCATATTCATACCAAAGAAAAGTCTTATTTTTGTGAAATTTGCAACAAGGCGTTTTCTAATACTAGTGCTTTAAAAACTCACATACTTATTCATACCAAAGAAAAACTGTACGTTTGTGACGTTTGCAACCGTGCATTCCATCTAAGAAGTAATTTAACAAGACATATGCGTATTCATACCAAAGAAAAACTTCATGTTTGCGGTATATGCATGAAGGATTTTTCTGATCATCATAGCTTCAAAAAACATTTGCGTACTCATACCAAAGAAAAACCTTATGTTTGTGATACATGCAAGAAGGCATTTTCTGATAGGAGTAATTTAAAGACACATTTGCTTATTCATAGCAAAGAAAAACCGTTCTTATGTGATACATGCAACATGGCTTTCTCTGATAGAAGTAATTTTAATAGACATTTGCGAAATCATACGAACAAAATTGTTATATTTGTGATATTTGCAGCAAGGCGTTTTCTTCTAGTAGTGGTTTTAGAACGCATATACTTATTCATACAGGCGAAAAACCGTACGTTTGTGATATCTGCAACTGTGGCTTTTCTCGTCGACGAGGTCTAAATACGCATTTACGAACTCATCATGATTAGAATTTTCAATTTTCAGACGTTCTCAAAGGGTTAATTTCATAATTGAATTTCCTCTTCGTGGTGAAGACTATTTTCATATGTGAGTTGCTGAAAAATATGTGATTTTAATTTTGAGAACGGGATTTCGACATTGAATGATTTAAGGACGTGTACTTTCGGTACAATTTTGAGTATTCAATTGACTCGTGTATATAACAATTTTTAAAATAATAGACATGATTTGTAAATAAATCTGAAAACTTGACGCATGGGTATGTCGTTTTTTTTTTTTTTTTTTTTACTGATTTTATTGTCAATCCGGGAAATTTAACCTCAATTTTTCTCATTTATTGAAAATTATTTTAAGTGTAGTTCACATATAGAAAGTAAAGGTGTGTTTTTAAAATAGAATATTTCATATTTTTCTAAATAGAAATATTTTAGAATTCATTTAATTCAGTTTTTTTTTCATATAAGTTTCAAGTATGGAATATTATTTTAAATTCAATTTATTATGAAAAGGAATGTAATTGCAATCTAATTAAAGTATGTTTTTGTATTTTTAAAAGGAAGATTTAAAGTACTTCTTTAACAGCGGCAAATCTATTCTTTTTTCAATTCCTAGTATTGGTTCACACTCTCCCTTTATATGTTTATACATCTTGTTTAAATTTTCAACCGTTGATAAAATACATTTTATTCATGCACCCAAGTTCAAATACATTTTTTGAAACTTATAATGGACGGCATTTGAAGTTAGGGCAGTTTTTTCAAATGCTAATTCATTATTCATATTTAATTAATTAATTTTAGTTTTATATTGGTCCATCACCATATACAGAAAGGAAAATGGAAAACTGCAAGGAAATTCGCTTTCAATTTTGCCACTTAATATTGTGATTCTGTCATATGTATATACATATTTATATTAATTGTAATTATTTAATAAAAGATAACTAAAATAATTATATTTTGTTGACCTAAGTATTAATTAACTTTTTTTTTGTATTTGTTTTAGCTACGTATACTGTGCCCATAAGACTTTAAATGAAATATAAAATTAATCAATATTTTTATTTGTTTAACTGAAATCAATTTTGTATGATCAGAAATTGGGCTTTCTTATTTGCCTGCTTTTATGCTTGTGTTGCTTTGAAAATTTTTCTTGGATACAAATCCTTAAATTTTATTAAATGCTTTTGTATAGAGTTGAGGTTTAAAAGAACGGTCTGTTGTTTTTAATGTATTCCTGAAATAGAGCAAAAACGCCAGATTCCGTAATCCGACAAAAACCTATTCTTTGATGTTCCAAACCACTTTCCCTCATTGCCTAGTGTAAAAGACTTCTCAGGCGAATTTATTTTCGTTATTTTCCTATTTAAAACTTTTTCATTGTGAAGATTAAAATAGGCATTAAATTAATCTCTAATCACCAAGTGATCGGCTTCCCATTCGCGCGGTTCTGAACCGTTTACTCTCCCTGAAAAGCTAGAAAAGTTCGATAAATTAATGTTCGAATCCCTTTTTCAATCCCAAAAATTCCTCATTCTGGGAAATGCAATTTACCATTCTGAATTCTCTCGTATTGTTCGTCCTCATTCCACAAATTCTTTTTCTCTCTTTTTCAAAAAAGTTACCTCATAGTAATTTTTTTTGAAAAAGGAAACCCTTTATTCTAATTGTACCCTTTCAAATCAATAAATAATTATGCAGTGTTATTGTAGAAAAGGAATGGGATTTCAGATGACGAACACAATTGGCAGTAATTTTCAATGTTTCTTATAATAAACCATTAAAACAAGAGTTCTAATTTTTTTCCATTTGTTGACTGCGAAATGTATATCCTAGAATAATAATAGTGACAAATCCGTATCTCTCTGGCAATTTTTTTAAAATAACTGTATCTGTCTAACTTCAATATGATTTGATTTTAAATACAATTCTTTTAAGTTAAATAACTTTTATGAATTGAATCATTAAAATTGAAATTACATTTACAAATATACAGAAGTTTTAAAATAAAATAATCTTTTTCATAACCGATTTCTGCATTCACTTGTTATCTAACTGGTTTAACTTTTATTTTTTTCTATTCATTAATTTGTATAGTTATAAATTGAAACTGTTTGGTATGAAAAAGACTAATTTTTATTTGTACATTTTACCGCTTTCTTCGTATTTTATTGCATAATTACAAATTGATTCACATTTATGGTTCTAAACGGACAGAGTAGATTTTTGCAAGAAAAAAAAATTATACATTTTAGTTTTTGGGGGATTTGAAAACCTTTTTTTTTTCTGCCGAATCGTGGATTCGAATTCTTCTGAAGTTTGAATTCTTGAGCATAAGAAGAAATGTTTGCAATGAAGAAAATAAAAACCATATTTTCTGGAAATAATCAAAAAAAAACAAGCGGGGGTTTCAAATGTGGGCCATTTTTTTTAAAATTATTATCAATACTCTCTAAATTGAGAGAGAAAAAACAGAATCCGGAATCGAATCTTTCGGCCATTTTATGGAAATAAACTATACGGTATTCGTGATATATTTAACTTATTTTTTCGTGGATAGATGGATATAAGAAATTTTTATTGGGTTCGAATCCATTTGAATACGGATACATCAATATGCCCGGGAAAATATAGATGAAAGGTTTTTGATCAAATCTGTAAGGAGATGATATTCCCCAAAAGATTAAAATAATGTCTTTTTTCCCTTTTCCCTGATGAAGAAAGTGATTTGATCAAACCCCCAAACTGTTTCAGTGAAATGATGAAATGAACAAACAGCATTTGAAAACCCCGTTTTCGCTTGTTCCCCTTTTTTTTTTACCCTCTCCCTCGTCCTTTCCCAGGCAGCGCAGGTTTTTGACGGGCCCAAAACAAAAGGACCAAATATCTTTTTTTAGTTTTATTTAGTTATTTTCTTTGCGTTATTTCTTTCGATTGGGTATCCCCCATGTATGCCTGAAAATTAAAAACGGGATAAAACTTAAATGAAACATAAACAAAAAAAAGGGGGAATTCGACCACCCCTCTTTATAGATAAAAAAAGCTTTTGAAAAAAAAAAGCTATTTTAAAAAGGAAGATAATATCTAAAAAAAAGGTTTTTTAAAAAAAGCAGGTTATTTCTGAAGTCTAAAATTATTTTTTTTTTTAAAAAAATGTTTGTACTACTAAAATACCCTTTTTTTTAAAAAAAAAAAATACTGGTTTACTTTTTAATTAGATAGTTTTTTGAAAAATAATTTTGATTTTTTTTATTTTAATTACTCTATTTTTAAGGATACTTATTTGCTAAATAAACCTTTAAATTTTGACAAAATTTTTTCCCTTTTTCCCCCAAAAAAAAGGTTGGGGGGGAAAAATCGAGGTATCGGTTCAGGTTTCCCAGGGACCCCATCCACTTAAGACCCCCGTGTTGGGCAGCGATGCATTAAATCTGTAAAAGCGAAACTTCCTCCCGTTGGAGGGTGGGAAAGGAAGGGGGGGTGTCCCCAGCTCGGTGTCCCCATGTCACTTGACCATGGTTAAAATTCGGGCCGTCGCCAAAAGCCTTCGTGTTGCGAACAGGGACGCTAATATTACTACCACTACTGAAAAAGGTTGGGGGTTTGTAAAAATCATTTTCCTTAGGAAAAACCCCTTACAAGCTCTTATTTTACATCTTGCTGAATTGATCATTCCCTTGGGGATTTATGAAACCCCTAATTTTTAATCATTCCCAGGAATGTACTAATTAACTTTGAATGAAGAAAAAAAAATCTCTGTTTTGAGTAATGAGATTTAATTTCAAAATATTCGGAGGCCAATTTTTTTTTTTTAAATTAGAAAAATATCTCAAATAAAAAAATTTTAAAAAAAATATTTTTAAAATTTTCTCCCTCTTATTTATGTTGGTTTTTCCATTGACAATATAAAAAAAAAAGATCGGGGGCAAAATTGAACGACGAAATGAGAATGGCATTACTTTTTTTTGACCAAATATATAAAGGAAACTTTTAAAAAATCATCAACCCAAAATTTTCCCATTAAATGTATTCTTATAATTGACTTGTTTAGTTACTCAATAAACATTTTGTTTTTTTTTATCGCAATATTATTTAATCATTAAATTATTATCAAAAACATTTTACATAGTATTTTGATAAGAAAAAAAATTTTTAAACTTATTTTATTGTTGGTGTACCCCCAAAATTTTTGGGGATTGAAAAAAGTGCCGGAAAAAAAAAAATTAGAATAACGGGATTATAACTCAACTTAAAATGGTTGTAGATTTATTGAAAGAATCGGCAAATCTTCATTTATTGCGACAACAAATAAAAAATACTATTAATAATCTAAAGAATTTAGATTATTATATACAAATATGATGTATTTCTGGAAAAAGTTGAACAAAAAAAACTTTTTTTGAGATTATAAATATTTTTACCCAACATTATAAAATGGTTTTGTGTTTTTTTTGTGCCTTATTACAGTTTAACCCAGTGTTTCTAAAACCAATATTTGGACCCAATTTTCTATCATAATTTTCACCCGGTCCCCTTCATAAAAAACAATGTATTTAATTAATAATAATGTACTTTGATCCGGTTCTAAAATTGAATAATAAACCGTACAAATTATCAAGATATTGAACTTTGTATAAATTTTGTTTATGACAAGCCCGTAGGGGAAAAAAATATTAAAATGTTCCAACTTGGTATTGATGAAATTAAAGATAAATGCATTTCAGTGACGATATATTTATAAAAATTATGTCGTGCAAATGTGTATTTTTTTTATTATGTCAAAAAATTTTTTTTTTTTTTTCCAGAGTAAATTAATATTTTTTAAATCATTTTCAACTTCTCGATATACTCGCGTCCTCCAGAAGACTATCACCCCCCTTAGGGGCTCTCAATTAAAACCCGGTTTAATCACATTTAATCAATCGGGTTTTTTAATGTTTTGATAATAATATAATGTTCCTCCTCGTTGATGCCTGAAAAAATTCCTTTTTTTGAGTTTTTCTTTTATTTACCATTGGATCGGGGTATTTGAATAGGGGTATTCTTCTTTTCAAGAAAAATTAAAGAAAGGGAAATGGATAAAATCTGCACCACATTCCTTTGAACTTGAATGGGTGACAAAAGCATTTGTGTGTATCCTACAAAAAAATTAAATTTTTATTGATAAATTTTATCAAATTTAGTTTTTTAAAAAATGAGTTTTGTTAGATAACTTTTTTTTCGACCATTTATTTTATTAAATTTAAAATGCAACTACATTTAAAAAAAAGTCCCCAAAGTCTTAATATTAGAACTTTGATTGAAGATTGTGCCAGTTTCTGTGAAATTCAAATCAATTTCACAATAATGGGATGAACTAAAACTTTCAGAAAAAAAATAAATATATTAGGAATGAAAATAACTACAGAAATATACATTTAGCATAAGTTTAAATCCATCCTGTTACTCTAAAGTAACTTAAAATGTTTAAACATTACGATTTAATTTTCCAACGGTGAAAAGTCAAATCGAAATTTTTCCTAAATTATTTTCATACATTTTCTATTATCTCCTAAAAAATTTAAAGATCCCGGTTAAAAAAACCACAGTTATACTTTAACTTTTTTTATTCGTTTTTTGGGAAAACTTTTTAAAACGGTTGACTTGGGGAGTAAGCTGGTGAATGCGTGACGAAAGCGTGACAAAAGTGTGATGGGGGGCGAATGGAAATTGAGAGGGGGATATAAGTTTGTGAAGATGGGAAAATTTTAATCAGTAGTACGTTTGCGAGCATTACCGGGAAAGGTGATTTCTTGTTAGTTCGTAATTTCCTTTTTGTTTTTAACAATTTTATAAATTATTTTGCGATCATTAAATATTCCACGTTTAAAATGAATAAAATTTTAAATTATTTTGAATTCATATTTTTGTGGAAATTTAAAAACTTTACAGGGCATTTTATTTTGATAAATTGGGAAATCGATACGGTATATCATAATTTGATATCTGTATCTCACTGTGTTTTGGGCGATGAAAAACATCATAACGGTAGTTGTTTACATTTCCCCCAAAACATTTGTAAATTATAAAATGTTTATATAAAAGACATGATTTATGATCAAAAGACTTTTTAAAAATTAGGGAGAAAATTCATACGTTGCCACTTTTAGCAGAAGATTTCAATGTTAATTTCGCGTCCCAAGATGGGCAACTTTGGTAAACTTCCCAAAGATAAATCAGAACTACAAATGAAAAAAATGAAATTTTAACCGAAATGAGCTTACCATAAGACCTGGAACAACAATCGATTTGTTTTTCTAGATATCTTTTTAATTTTCCCCGAAAACATATGTTTCTTATTTCTCATACCTAAGTATTGTTTCGGTCTTACAATCCCCCATTAATTACTGATGTATCTGATAATGAAAATAAAAAATAAAAAAAAAAAAATCTATAGAAAATTTTTTAAAAAAAGGCTGTCTAAGCAGGCCTGAGATCATACTCGTTTTTGTGAGGAGACCCGTCCTCGAATCGATTTGTGCCAAGATTTGTGGCCGGGGATCTATTTAAACAGTTTTCCGAGTGCTGTTTTTTTTAAAACCATGCTGTAATCTGTCTACTTTAAACGGATTGTGGGGGGCCCACTTTGCATCAGGGATCAGGACTTTTAAGTTTTAAAAACATCATTTACTAAAATATTATATAAATATATAAAAGGTTTTTTTTTTATTTTTTGATGTTTTTTAAAAAAATAAAAATTTAAACCCTTTAAATTTGCATGAATAAACCCTTTGATTAAAAATTTTATTTAAATATTTATAAGAAAAACACCGTCAAGCGTTGTATCGTACCTGCTCGTGCTTCATTTGGATCATTTGACACAATTAAATTGAATTTTGATTTTAAAAAATCAACTAAATGTTTTGATTTGTCTTTTGAAAACTACTTTAAAATTCCCACTTAAAATCATAGGTAATTTGTTCAGAAGACCCGATCCGGCTTTGTGAATTTAAGTTGCAATTTAACGATATTGAATTCTATCTTGGAATTAATTTAAGCAAATGTATAGTAAGACAGGTAGTTGATTGGGAAGAGAGGAATCTAGGTCAAAACCTTTAAAAAGAAATTTAATCAGAAGATTTATATCAAAGAATCTCTGGCTTTTACTAGCTCTTTTGTCATTGTATGGTAGTTTTTTACAAATATATTCGGTTCTGCTGCAAGGAAAGTCTTCTTAATTATATTTTGTTTTCTTGTATTTAAATTATTTAATGTAACTTTTTCTTAATACCTGTATAAAATTAATTTTGTTATTCTAAATTTTTAATTGTATTAATTTTCTTTTTTGACTCAAAGTGTATTTAAGTAATGTGATTAATAGAACTATTTGTTCATTGCTATTCCGACTGGCTTACAAAAATAGACTTTTATTCTTAAGATCACTACAAAATAACTAATGATAATTACACTATTTACTTAGATCTATAAAAATTTGTCTTTTTCCTACATTTTATGTTTAATTTTAGTGTAAGATTTTTTTCTCTTTAAGCCTATTTTTTAAAAATATTACGTTTCATTTTCATACTTCAATTAGGATTACAAAGGATCCCGCATTCATTCCCCTAGAACAGGGGTGTCCAATCCTCGGCCCGGGGCAGCATGTGACCCGCCTTGAATAATTTTGCATCCCTCGAGATTCTTTACAATTTTACAAAATTCTACTATTTTGTACAATCTTTTTTTTAAACGTTTTTTTTTAGGGGTTTTTGTTTTTTTTTTTTTGTAAAAAATAAATACCATAACTGTTATTATTTTCTCACGTTGCTTCTGTTACTGCGAATCTCTTTCTTTTTTCTGAATTGAAATTTATCAAACATAAATCGTGCTCAAACTTAACGCCCGAAAATCTGCAACATCAATTACGATACGCAAACACACATGTATTGATATCGACTTGTAAAAACTAAGTGAGAGAGTCGAAAAACAGATATCTTACTAATTAAATAAATTAAACATTATTTGACCATTTCATTATTATTATTGTACTATCTATGTTTGTATACATGAAAAACACTAAAAACGATAATATTAACGATATAACGATATAAAACGATACTTTAAATTTTCACTCCAACAAATGTTTGTAATGGATCCAAATGTAATATAAAGATATTTATTTTTATATGCGAAAGTATCCCACAAGGTCATTTGAGTTGGCCACTCCTGCCCTAGAAAGAGGTGACCCCACTTAGATCGAAGCTAGGAACTTTATTTTTACGGTGTATTGGCAGGGGGGGGACAAACAACCGCATTTCAAAGTGGTGGGGGAAAACATACCTCCTTTCCATTTTAGGCGTGTGTATGTCCGAATGAAGCCCAAAAAAGGCCAATGAGCGTTACAGTCCCGAGCGTGACGTTCATCCAAGTTCACTCTCTGACAAATCGGGCCAATAGAAGTTATCACTTCAAAAATTTTACTCTTCAAAAGTCATACTACACATGTTCTCCCGAACACTGAACATTTTGAACAAACTGCCAATGGTAGCAAGACTGCATTAGTATGTCTTTTGCATCATCCGTGTCTAATCTTGGGTCTATTGCCCCACATTATCTTTTCTTCTTTACTCAAGAAGCATTAGTCAGTCGAATCGGTTTGTGGCCCTAAATTTATAACAGTGTGGGCCAAGCACATTATTTGCTACAATTAAATTTACACCAGCATATTTAACCCAGTATGCTATATACTGCCTATACTTAAAATGGTTGTAGGTGGAACCTGCTTTTGCCAAAGGTCCCATGATTTTAAAAAGTGGTAGGAAGTTACTTACAAGATATTCACAAAATATAGAGAAAAAATTTTTATTGTATATTCATCAAGTTTATTCTATAAATAATAATAATAACGATAACAATAATTCGTGAAATCTGCAAGAATGCGTAAAACATACGTAGAAAGGTTATTGTCTTTCTCCAAATAAATAATTTTTTTAACAATGGGGAATATTGGTAGAAATCAGCACCCCATTCGATTTTTCCGCATGTCTTCAGAAAACATTTTTCTTACTTAAGAAAAAATCTAATATTTTTTTAAAGTTTTATATATATATATATTATGTTATGTTTGATTCTTAAAAAATTAAGACTTTGTATAATATAAGTTAATATACCTTTTTCTTCCCTCATTTAGTAAGTTTAAAATTATCAACTATATCCTACATGACTCGAAAGTCAACACTTAGAGGCCGTCTCAGTTGAAATGTATACCCAATATCCGAGAAAGTTCGTTTTCTTTTTTATTCCCATTGCATTTATAGGATGACTTGAAATTCAAATGGACGATGAAATATATTAGTATTAAAATAAAAAGAAACAGCAGAAAAATTGCCTGCTTCCATCATCAGCTCAAAACCAGCATGTAGATATAAGGTATCTTTAAATCATTTTAGTTTTGAATTAAAGTTCCATATTAAATAATAAAAAGGTGAAATCATAAACAATCAAATTTCACTTCGAAAATCGATATTAAAAGCAATATTCTGCAATTTTCAGTCATTAAATGACACGTGCTTCTACCCCAAAAAATGTTCTCAGTGAATGTAGCCATGCACGGTAGTGTTACCAAAAACGATGCCAACCTGGCTCTACCGCCAAGATTCCACCAAGTTCTCATTGAATGGCCATTATAACGTAAGGGGTGGCATTGCTTGTGAGTAGCATAATTTTAACATGAAATAAATATAACATAGAGTAATTTAAATGTATAAAACACTCAAATATATACAAATTATTTACACAAAATTCGTAACAATATTTAATTAAAAAAAAAAAATTTTTTTTGGAATTTTTTAAAACGTTTTTGGTAGAAATTTTACAGTACGAATTAGATACGCATCTTAAAGAAGTTATTCATTAGGTTGTGACTGCTTCACGACCTTCTCACAAACAAGATTTTGGGGAATGTTTGGTCATTAAAAACTAGTTTATTAGAAAGCTTCATCTGATGAAGAGAACGTGAAATGTAAATCAAGACTACTGTATAATTTTTAGTCTTTCAAGTTAGACAGATAGATATATAAAAAAGGTAGACTGCTGGCGGAGCAGTGATTTATCAAATTTAAAGTGTAACGCTGATATTTAATAATTGATAATTGAAATAGTTAATGGGACGATTTGTCACTTGAGATTGAATATAGATTTGCAGTTAGTTATAGTTAATTAAAGTCACGTATCTCATTAATTGTCTTCATATTGCTTAAATTGGGTGCATCTCTTAGTTTTGATTGATAGAATTTGAGTTGGGGTTTGTGTTGCAAATAAACTAACTGATTTTGAACATGGCTGTCTTCCTTCCCTTTTTCCCACATCTCTTGGACCCGGAGACGAGATCCTTAAAAGGTTTTATTACAAAGAAAGAAAAGAAAGTTTTCGCCATTTTCTCCTGCATTTTTAGAGTTCACGTTTCATACCTAAAAAAGTATACCAGTTTTTGAATAAGAAACTTTTATTTTTCAATTTTCTTTTCTTTTGTTAAATTCACTCACTTTAAATTTCATATATATATTTATATACTATTAAAATGTGTGTGTGTCTCGTTTTTAAAGCCTAGAGTAAATATAATCTTTTCTTCTATCTTAATAATAAAATAAATGAATCTAAATTAATTCAATTATGAGTACGCTGATTGCGAAAAGCTCAGAAACTAAAAATAACTATTGTAAACCAAATTAAACATTTTCTCATTATTTTCTTTTATTTTAGTTGATATACTCTAAGAAATTTTGGGTTGAAATTAAATTAAAACGACAGTATAATGTTCATTTCTGCCTCTCGCATTTCCTTTGGTGTCCTTCATTTCAGCTACATTCATATTTTTGTAAAATGGTTTGTCTCCCCTTAAAAATATGCAGAGAAACATGTTTTAAAAAAACTGGTTCAGTTTAGTCATTATCTTATACTATAATCCAAGTTGTTTTGTTTAAGTCAGTATTAGGGTTTCTGATTTTCCGGTAGTTTTCGTTCACTTGGAATTTTCGAGAAATTCCTGGAACAAAACAGTCATCTTTAGATTCCCAGAAATGCATCCAAATTTATAAAAATTTGCAGATATTTTATTCAATTATACCAAAAAAATAGTTATTTATAACAA
This sequence comes from Trichonephila inaurata madagascariensis, assembly GCA_019973955.1. NCBI lineage: Eukaryota > Metazoa > Arthropoda > Arachnida > Araneae > Nephilidae > Trichonephila > Trichonephila inaurata. The sequence continues at coordinate 21,198 of BMAV01002427.1, read as the reverse complement.
AAATTGTTTTCAAAATTTGTTGTCAAAATCTCATTCAGTTCTATAGTATTCGATGTTCGAAACCTTGCTAGCTGTACAACATAGGACTTCAATAATTAAGTTTAATAGCAAATAAAAACTTTAAATTGATTTATCTGAGGAAAAATAACTAGTTTTTTTCATGCCAAACGCAAAAACTTTCCTTTTTGCTATTTTTTCAAAAACTTTTATATTTTTCTATCTATTACTTATAGTACATGTAATAAATTTTTTTTATGAATTTTTGAATTAGCACGATATTATTAAAAATATAGTAGAATTTACAGTACTCTTTTCAGAATAATATTCCAAAAAGATTCAAAGAAAATATTTTATGAGCTTTAAATATTTTATCACAAAACCCCTACAAACTTTGGTTATACGTATTTTGACGTACTTGTAAATAAAGTTTTGTGTACGTCAATTTTTGTAGAATGATTAACATCATTTTAAATAGACTTCATGAGTTTTTAAATTTTATTTAAAAAATTAACTGCTTTAGCTTTTTGTAGTATTTTGTGCAGAACAACTGTTTTATATAAATAAAACTTAGTAGACGAGCAAAAAAATTGTGAAAACTTTTAAATCAAAGATTTATTTATAAATCGTACTATATTCCCTTGAAAAATAGGCCAAGGAAGAAATAAATAACTTTTTATAAGAACTGAAGGATTATTTTCCGTATAAATCTACATTCATTATGTTACTATATTTTGAAATAATTCTAAAGCTTTATATTTAAAAGTTTAATATTTAGTCTTAATAAATTGAAATTATAAGCAACAAGATTTAAATCTATTTAGGGCACTATTAGATAAAGCAGTATTCTGCAACTTGCAAATCCAAACAGAATAACTTTTATAGTTCTAACATAGAAATATTATAATTTGCATTCCATTTTTTTATTATTCAGACCCTTAATTTAACATTATGTTTACTTAACTCAGTGACGCAACAGACCAAGAGAGCCAAGTCTACTGTCCACAACTCAGAATACGCGACCTTGAGCTCTGAGGTGCGTGAGCAGATGTCTCGATCAGGAGGTCAGTCTGAAGGAAAACCCCCAGTTTTAAGTTCTCCATCTACCTTCGTTTTCATTTATTGTTCACTGAAGGGATGAAAGGCTGAGTCAACCTTGCCCTGCCCGAGAATTGAACTTGGGACCTGTGGTGTGATAGCGCGATGCATTAACCACTCAGCCACTGGGCTTCAACATTATGTTAGTTTATATTAATAAACTCCTTTATTGATAAGAAAGATTATTTAATATCTTTCTACGAACAATACTAAGTGTTCTTCGAACAAAATTTCAATTACAATTATTTAGGATCCAAGCTTCAGTCAGCGGGCATAACAGCGGAATGGTCGAAGTCGAAACTTCGTGGCTTGATAAATTTCCGCCAAACGCCTGGGTTAGAATGGCACCATTCTTAACCGAATGAGCAGAAGGGACGATGCATCTTAAATCCATCAGAATTTACATTTCTACACGTCGAAGGGATTTGGAGAGAGAATGCTGTGCCAATTCAAGTGTTGTCCTTGTCACTTGGACATACCTTAAAAATTTTAAAAAGACCATTTACAGCCCATTGTTTTTTCCTTTGTTCGATGTTATACACTTTAATTAACTTATTTTTAAACCAAAAACGTGGGGCATTCTTTCAAAAAACCTCTATGAAATTATTCCTCAATCATGTCTTCATACACATTGGAAATGTATCGCGAGTTTCTCATGATTAGATTAACGTATTTATAAATTATGACTGATAGAAATTTTTAATTTAGGAAACTATTTATAAGGTGTATATAAAAGGAGGTTTTTCAAACCAATCTGTCTTTAAGTGAGTTGTAAATCTGGCAACACTTCATTCCGCTTGTAGGTCTCTGTTCAAATTTCCCATCAAAATATCTAGTAAAACAATTCTACCTACGTGTTTCAGCGCATTACTTTGTATAAACCAATTTCTTTTCAGAATGGATGCAAGTGCAAATCGCTTTTCTTGTCAAGAGTGCAAGAAGGATTTTTCTTCTAGTGTTAAATTAAATCGGCATTTGTTTATTCACACGAAGCAGAATTCTTTCATTTGCGAAATTTGCAAGAGAGCCTTCTCACGAAGGGATAATTTGAAGAGACATATGTTTCTGCACACCAATAAAAAACCTTACATTTGTGAAATTTGTAGAGAGCTTCTCACGTGGATTATTTGAAGAGTCATATGTTTCTGCACACCAATAAAAAACCTTACATTTGTGAAATTTGTAAGAGAGCCTTCTCACGAATGGATTATTTGAAGAGTCATATGTTTCTGCACACCAATGAAAAACCTTACATTTGCAATATTTGCAAAAAGGCTTTCACTCAGAGTGGTGATTTGAAAAGCATTTGCGTATTCATACTAAGAAACTTGCTATTGATTTGCTGAGCATTTGTAAAAGTCATTTCGTATTTCATACAAAGAAACCATATGTTGATGATTGTAAATATGATGATTTGTAACTTTAAATCATTAATGCTTATTTTCATGACATCTTTAAAATGATCAGTACATTACTCAATTTCGTATTCAAAATAAATGGAAGTTCTAGATGATATTGAAAAATGTGTTATTTTAATCTTTACAAACACTTTTACGGACGTTGGATTTTTAACAGTCTACTTTCAGATAATATTTTTATTTAGTAAATAGGACTTTCATACATATTAGAAATTTAATGTGAGATTATAATTTTTATTAAAATAAAGTTCAAGATTTCAAACATGAATTTATCTTTTTTAATGGTTTTCTACATTATATATTCCGTATTGTATGGTCAATCAAGGAATTTTAATCTCACATTCTTTCATTATTTGAAAATGATTTTTTATTTCCATCTTGACGATTTATAAAAGTTTAATATATATTTGAGAAATGAAATATTTCAGAAGTTTTAAAATGCTGCTTTATTCACTTATAATTTAAAGTAAAATTATTTCTAAATACTACATTTGAAATATTTATAATTATTATCTGAGAACATATTATAGAAAATAATGAAATCCGATTATAGTGTGTTGAGATTGCTTATAAATGGAAGCTATAAATATGAGCACATACTATTTTTAAAAATGTTAAGTCTACTTTACTATATACATGTTGCGCATACTCTGCACGTAAGTTTTTAATTAAATTTGAAATTAATTAATATTTTTAAATATATATAACTGGAATCTTTTTCGTATTAGCAAAAAAGTCGTAGTTAATTGCATTGTTTCTCATAAGTAACACGGAAATTAATAATCTTTTCCTTACTTTTTGTTCTATTTTCCAGAATAAATATCTTGAATATAAGAAATTTCATATCACTTCGGAAATTTTTAAAATAAGTGTTTTGTATACATTTTAAGTACAATTGTTTTAAGTACTTTTATGAATAGAATCTTTAAGGCGAGGTATATCTTAACAAATTCAAAGAAACCTTAAATTAAAGGATATTAAATTTTTTTTATGAATTTATTCATCCAAATGTTATGAAATTTGGTTTATTTGTATTTATTTTATTCTTTAGCGTGCATCATTTGCTACTGTAATTGAAAGTTAAGGAAAAAATAATATTTTTACTTATACATTTCGCCACTTTCTCGTATTTTAATGCATAAATGTAGACGAATTGTTTTTTTGATTCCGATAGGAGAGTAGCAAGATGCAAGGATAAAGGTCAAGGTTTAAATGAGATTACTTTACACTTTAAAAATATAGAAACTACCTTCTCTTAAAAAGCATGATACTTGTGCATCTTAGATAAAGAAATTCTTCTAAAGTAATCATTTTCAAAACAAGGGCCCCGTATTTGTAAAAAATAGCCACATAATGTTTTAAATTTTAAAATAAGTCCTTTGATTTAGTGACACGGAATGTGTAACGTTACAACGGAAGTAAATTTTCATCTTGAATTTTAAAACTCAAAAGCCTTAATATTGAAGGTCTATTCTTAAAAAACACCATGTTTTTATTTTCCATACTTCTGTGACTAGTGTAGTTAATTTTTTTGCCTTGAATGGATTTTTGGTGTTTAAAGCATTATTCATTTAAAGTTTAATTATATAAATTTGTACGAAAATACCTACTTGAAATGAGATATATTTTAAACTCTGATTGAAATTTGTAAATTTGTCTTATGACACACAAAATAGAAAATGAATATTTATTTTTAGGTGTTAATTTCGGTACATTATGTTTGTCTTTAAAATTCATATAAATACATGATATTTGTCATTTTAAAGTACTTTTATGCTGCATATTGCAATTTTGATTATTCTTTAAAAAGAATAGGTTTGTACTATAATTATAATGATATTTCATTTATAAATATTATGTTCATACTGCAATATTGTAAGGCTTCAATTTTATTATTTGAAAAAATTGAATTTATTTTTTATAAATTTTGGATTTTTCATTTTGAAACTCTTTAAAATTCCAACAAACATCTATTTACTAATATTTATTAGAAGTCCTTGTAATAAGGCAGATTGACATTTGAATCTACCTGAAGTGAACTTGCATGTATTAAAGTTCTGTTGGGAAGTTTCGACAAGATTATTCTACTACTATTAGGGAAGTTTTTTATATAAGGCACTTTTAGGTCTGAAATGATTTGAAAGGGGGTAAATTGCGTCCTTTATTATCTGGTTTTTGACCAAAAAATTTTTGTGCTTCCAACGTTGAAGGGGAAAATTAGTTTTTGTAATGTTATTTTAGGGGTTAGTTAGGTGAATATAAAGAGGAGATATATCAGTATTGTCCTATAAAATTATTTATTCTTGTTTCTGTACACATAAAGTAATATTTTTGTGCGAAATATACAATCATATTTGTGAATTAATCGTATTCTAAGAAGGAAACAATAGGTTAATGGTAGCTGAAATAGGTTATAAATCCTTTAGATTCAAAATTTTATTTAAATATTTATAAGAAAAACACCGTCAAGCGTTGTAACGTACCTGCTCGTGCTTCAATTTTGATCATTTGACACAATTAAATTGAATTTTGATTTTAAAAAATCAACTAAAGTTTTTGATTTGTCTTTTGAAAACTACTTTAAAATTCCCACTTAAAATCATAGGTAATTTGTTCAGAAGACCCGATCCGGCTTTGTGAATTTAAGTTGCAATTTGACGATATTGAATTCTATCCATGAATTAATTTAAGCAAATGTATAGTAAGACAGGTAGTTGATTGGGAAGAGAGGAATCTAGGTCAAAACCTTTAAAAGGAATTTATTCAGAAGATTTATATCACATAATCTCTGGCTTATACTAGCTCTTTTGTCATTGTATGGTAGTTTTTTACAAATATATCCGGTTCTGCTGCAAGGAAAGTCTTCTTAATTATATTTTGTTTTCTTGTATTTAAATTATTTAATGTAACTTTTTCTTAATACCTGTATAATTAATTTTGTTATTCTAAATTTTTAATTGTATTAATTTTCTTTTTAGACTCAAAGTGTATTTAAGTAATGTGATTAATAGAACTATTTTCATTGCTATTCCGATTGGCTTACAAAAATAGACTTTTATTCTTAAGATCACTACAATATAACTAATGATAATTACACTATTTACTTAGATCTATAAAAATTTGTCTTTTTCCTACATTTTATGTTTAATTTTAGTGTAAGATTTCTTTTTCTCTTTAAGCCTATTTTTTAAAAATATTACGTTTTATTTTCATACTTAAATTAGGATTAGAAAAAATCCCGCATTCATTCCCCTAGAACAGGGGTGTCCAATCAGGGGACCGGGGCAGCATGTGGCCCACCTTGAATAATTTTGCGTCCCTCGAGAATCTTTACAACTTTACAAAATTCTATTATTTTGTACAATATTTTTTTTAAAGGGTTTTTTTTTTTGTAAAAAATAAATCCCATAACTGTTATTATTTTATAACGTTGCTTCTTTTACTGAAAATCTTTTTTTTTCTGAATTAAAATTTATCAAACATAAATCGTGCTCAAACTTAACGCCTAAAAATCTGCAAAATCAATTACGATACGCAAATACATATGTATTGAGATCGACTTGTAAAAACTAAGTGAGAGAGTCGAGAAACAGATATCTCACTAATTAAATAAATTAAACATTATTTGACCATTTCATTATTATTATTGTACTATCTATGTTTGTATACATGAAAAACACTAAAAACGATAATATTAACGATATAACGATATAAAACGATATTTTAAATTTTCACTGCAACAAATGTTTGTAATGGATCCAAATTAATATAAAGATATTTATTTTTATATGCGAAAGTATCCCACAAGGTCATTTGAGTTCGCCACCCTGCCCTAGAAAGAGGTGACCCACTTAGATCGAAGCTAGGAACTTTATTTTTACGGTGTATTGGCAGGGGGTGCAAACAACCGCATTTCAAAGTGGCGGGGAAAACAAACCTCCTTTCCATTTTAGGGGTGTGTATGTTCGACTGAAGCCGAAAAAAGCCCAATGAGCGTTACAGTCCCGAGCGTGACGTTCATCCAAGTTCACTCTCTGGCAAATCGGGCCAATAGAAGTTATCACACTTCAAAAATTTTACTCTTCAAAAGTTATACTACACATGTTCTCCCGAACACTGAACATTTTGAACAAACTGCCAATGGTAGCAAGACTGCATTAGTATGTCTTTTGCATCATCCGTGTCTAATCTTGGGTCTATTGCCCCACATTATCATTTCTTATTTACTCAAGAAGCATTAGTCGGTCGAATCGGTTTGTGGCCCTAAATTTATAACAGTGTGAGCCAAGGACATTATTTGCTACGGGTTAAAATTTACACCAACATATTTAACCCAGTATGCTATATACTGTCTACTTAAAATGGTTGTAGGTGGAACCTGCTTTTGCCGAAGGTCCCATGATTTTAAAAAGTGCTAGGAAGTTACTTACAAGATATTTTCAAAATATAGAGAAAAAAATTTTATTGTATATTCATCAAAGTTTATTCTATAAATAATAATAATAACGATAATAATAATTCCGTGAAATCTGCAAGAATGCGTAAGACATACGTAGAAAGGTTATTGTCTTTCTCCAAATAACAAATTTTATAACAATGAAGAATATTGGTAGAAATCAGCACCCCATTCGATTACCGCATGTCTTCAGCATTTCTGTCTATCTTAAGAAAAAATCTAATATTTTTATTAACATGACTTATATATATATATGTTATGTTTGATTCTTAAAAATTAAGACTTTGTATAATATAATTTAATATACCTTTTTCTTCCCTCATTTAGTAAGTTTAAATTTATCAACTATATCCTACATGCCGTCTCAGTTGAAATAAATACCCAATATCCGAGAAAGTTCGTTTTCTTTTTTATTCCCATTGCATTTATAGGATGACTTGAAATTCAAATGGACGATGAAATATATTAGTATTAAAAAAAAAACAGCAGAAAAATTGCCTGCTTCCATCATCAGCTCAAAACCAGCATGTAGATATAAGGTATCTTTAAATCATTTTAGTTTTGAATTAAAGTTCCATATTAAATAATAAAAAGGTGAAATCATAAACAAGCAAATTTCACTTCGAAAATTGATATTAACAGCAATATTCTTGCAATTTTCAGTCATTAAATGACACGTGCTTCTAACCCAAAAATGTTCTCAGTGAATGTAGCCATGCACGTTAGTGTTACCAAAAACGATGCCAACCTGGCTCTACCGCCAAGATTCCACCAAGTTCTCATTTAATGGCCATTATAACGTAAGGGGTGGCATTGCTTGTGAGTAGCAAAATTTTAACATGAAATAAATATAACATAAATTAATATAAAAGCATAAAATACTCAAATACAAATTATTTACACAAAATTCGTAACAATATTTATTCAAATGCATTTTAAAAGGAATTAATTTTTTTTTTGAAATTTTTTAAATCATTTTTGTTAGAAATTTTACAGTACGAACTAGATACGCATCTTAAAGAAGTTATTCATTAGGTTGTGACTGCTTCACGACCTTCTCCTAACAAATTTTGGGGGAATGTTTGGCCCTTAAAACTATTTTATTAAAACCATCTGAAGAAGGGAAGGGAAATGTAAATCAAAACTAGGGGTTAATGTTTGGGTTTTTCAAGTTAGGAGATAGATAAAAAAAAAGGTAGATTGCTAGGGGACGTGATTTATCAAATTTAAATTTTAACCCAGATTTTTAAATAATTGATAATTGAAATTAGTTAATGTGACATTTGTCACTTGAGATTGAATATAGTTTGCAGTTAGTTATAAATTAAAGTCACGTATCTCATTAATTGTCTTCATATTGCTTAAATTGGGTGCACCTCTTTTTTTGTTGTAAATTTGGTTGGGTTTGTGGGAAATAACTAACGATTTTGAACATGGCTTCCCTTTTTTTCCCAAATCTTTTGGGCCCCGGAGACAAGATCCTTAAAGGTTTTATTACAAAAATAAAAAAAGAAAGTTTTTCCCCATTTTTTTAAAGAGTTCAGTTTCATACCTAAAAGTATACCAGTTTTGAATAAGAAACTTTTTTTTTTAAACCCTTTTTTTTTCTTTTTTAAATTCACCCTTTAAATTTCTATTATATTTATATACTATTAAAATGTCTCGTTTTAAACCTATTTAAAAGTTAATCTTTTCTTTTTTTAATAATAAAATAAAAATGAATCTAAATTAATTCAATTATGGTACGTGATTTGGAAAAGTTCAGAAACTAAAAAATAAACCCATTGTAAAACAAATTAAACATTTTTTCTCATTATTTTTTTTTTATTTTTTGGTTGATATACTCTAAAAAAATTTTTTGAAATTAAATTAAAACGACGTATATAGTAATTTCTCCCTCTATTGCCTTTTGGGTTTTTTCAGCACATTCTTTTTTTTAAAAAAATTTTTTTCTCCCTTAAAAATACAGAAAAATTTTTAAAAAATTTATTAGTCTTTATTTAATATAATCCAATTTTTTGTTTCTTAAAAGTATTAGGTTTCTTTTTTTCCGGTGTTTTTCTTTACTTGGAATTTTAAAAAATTCCTGAACAAAAACATCATTTTAGTTTAGAAATGATAAATTTAAAAAAAATTTGGTATTTTTTTTAAATTTTTTAAAAAAATGTTATTTAAAAAACAAAATTTTTTTAAAATTTTTTAAAATCTAAACTAATAAAAAATAAATAATTTTTTTATAAGAACTGAAGAATTTTCCCATAAATCCACATTAAATTTGTTACTAGATTTTGAAATAATTCTAAAGCTTTATATTTAAAAGTTTAATATTTAGTCTTTAAATTGAAATTATAACAACAAGATGGAAATTTATTTAGGCAATATTAGATAAAGCAGTATTTGACCTCCCAAAAGAAAATTTTAGTTCTAGAAAAAATATTATAATTTGTTCATTTTTTTTTATTTCATCCTTAATTTTTATGTTTTTAACTCAGTGACGCAACAGGCCAAAGAGCCAAGGCCTAATGTCCAAAACTCAGAATACGCGACCTTAGGGTCTAGTGGTGAGCAGATGTCTCGATCAGGGGGTCAGTGTAAGGAAACCCCCGTTAAGTTCTCAAACGCGGTTTTTCCTTTTTTACCCTGAAGGATGAAAGGCTGATCCCTTGCCCCGCCCCGGGTTTGAACTTGGGATTGTGGTGTGGGGGGAAAAAACCCCAAAAATTTTGTTAGTTTATATTAATAAACTCCTTTAGTGATGAAAGATTTTTAATATTTAAACATAAATTTTTTTTACGAACAAACTAAGTGTTCTTCGAACAAAAAAATTTTAATTACAATTTTTGGGGTCAAGTTTTTGTAGCAGGAAACAGCGGAATGGTCAATAAACTTCTGGCTTGATTAATTTCTGCCCAAAAACCCCGGGGAGAATGGCACCATTCTTTAAACCCAATGAGCAGAAGGACGATCTTTAAAACCCTCCGAATTTACATTTCTATTGGGAAATTGGAGAAAATCTGTGCCCAAATTTGTGTTGTCCTTGTCCTTGGGAAAACCTTAAAAAAATTTAAAAAAAACCATTTACAAACCCCTTGCCTTTTTCGTGTATACACTTTAATTCTTATTTTTAAACCAAAAAAGTGGGGGGTTTTTCAAAAAAACCCCTATGAAATTATTCCTCAATCATGTTTTCATAAAATTGGGGAAATTATGAGTTTCTTATGATTATATTAACGTATTTATAAATTATGTGACTGATAGAAATTTTTAATTTAGGAAACTATTTATAAGGTGTATATAAAAGGATGTTTTTTCAAACCAATCTGTGTCTTTAAGTGAGTTTTAAATCTGGCAACACTTCATTCCGCTTGTAGGTCTCTGTTTAAATTTCCCATCAAAATATCTAGTAAAACAATCCTACCTACGTGTTTCAGCGCATTACTTTGTATAAACCAATTTCTTTTCCAAATGGATGCAAGTGCAAATCGCTTTTCTTGTCAAGAGTGCAAGAAGAATTTTTCTTCTCGTTTTAAATTAAATCGGCATTTGCTTATTCACACGAAGCAGAAATCTTTCATTTGCGAAATTTGCAAGAGAGCCTTCTCACGAGGGGATAATTTGAAGAGTCATATGTTTCTGCACACCAATAAAAAACCTTACATTTGTGAAATTTGCAAGAGAGCCTTCTCACGAATGGATTATTTGAAGAGTCATATGTTTCTGCACACCAATGAAAAACCTTACATTTGCAATATTTGCAAAAAGGCTTTCACTCAGAGTGGTGATTTGAAAAGGCATTTGCGTATTCATACTAAAGAAAAACCTTACGTATGTGATTTTTGCAACAAGAAGTTTTCTCTTAGTTGTACTTTAAAAAGACATTTGCGTATTCATACCGAAGAAAAACCGTGTGTTTGTGACATTTGTAACCGTGCATTCACTCATAGTAGTAGTTTAAGTAGACATTTGCGTACATACAATCATTAAATTGCTTATTTTTCATGACATCTTTAAAATGATCAGTACATTACTCAATTTCGTATTCAAAATAAAAGGAAGACTCATGTATGATATTGAAAAATGTGTTATTTTAATCTTTAAAACACTTTTACGGACGTTGGATTATTTGAGGACGTCTACTTTCAGTATTATTTTTATTTAGTAAATAGGACTCATACATATAGCAAATTTAATGTGAGATTATAATTTTTAAATAAAGTTCAAGATTTCAAACATGGGTATCTTTTTTAATAGTTTTCTACATTATATATTCCGTATTGTATTGTCAATCCAGGAATTTTAATCTCATTTTCTTTCATTATTTGAAAATGATTTTTATTTCATGCGATTTATAAAGTTTAATATATATTTAAGAAATGAAATATTTCAGAAGTTTTAAAATGCTGCTTTATTCACTTATAATTTAAAGTAAAATTATTTCTAAATACTACATTTCAAATATTTATAATTATTATCTGAGGACTTATTATAGAAAGGAAAATAATTGAAATCCGATTATAGTGTGTTAGGGTGCTTATAAATGGAAGCTATAAATATGGGCACATATATTTAAGAGCTTTAAGTCTACTTTACTATATGTTGCACATACTCTGCACGTAAGTGTTTACTTGAAATTTTAAATTAATTTATATTTTTAAATATATAACTGAAATCTTTTTCGTATTAGCAAAAAAGTCGTAGTTAATTGCATTGTTTCTCATAAGTAACACGGAAATTAATAATCTTTTCCCTATTTTTGTTCTATTTTCCAGAACAAATATCTTGAATATAAGAAATTTCATATCACTTCGGAAATTTTTAAAATAAGTGTTTTGTATACATTTTAAATACAATTATTTTAAGTTAAGTACTTTTATAAATTGAATCTTAAAGGCTAGGAGGTATATCTTAAAAAATTCATATAGAAACCTTAAATTAAAAAATATTAAATATTTTTTTACGAATTTCTGCATCGAAATGTTGTGAAATTTCGTTTATTTGTATTTATTTTATTCTTTAGCCTGCATTATTTTCTATTGTAATTGAAAGTTAAGAAAAAAATAATATTTTTACTGATACATTTTACCACTTTCTCGTATTTTAATGCATAAATGTAGATGAATTGTTTCTTGATTCCTATAATAGAGTAGTAAGATGCAGGGATAAAGTAAGTCTTTTGATTCAGTCACACGGAATGTATGTTGGAATCCAACCGAAATCTTCCAAAAGGTCGGATGCTTCAGACAGCGGGGTTTTTATTGGCGTGGTGTCTAGGGGTTTTTAGGGTGTATTAGTTAATTTTAAAATAAAACAGACAACATAGTTTAAGAAAGAAACTGGTTGAAAAATAAAAAATTTATTATGAATTATAGGGTATTTACCCTGGGAATATTTCAAAAGAAAAGGAAAGTTAAATCACATTACTTTAAGGAAGGCAATTGAGATTAAATAGAACTCATTATGGTGCTATTAAGACTTACCGCCTGGCACGGACGAACGGTGCTGACGCGCGAAATACGACGTTTCTCTGACGAGTGTTAGTGGGCCTCTGCCGAAAAAGGTTGATATCGGCGTTTTAAAAGGGACACTAGATGGCGTTGATGTGGAATACTGTTTTGATTAGAATTGCCTATCTCGGTAAAAGGATGTGATTTAACACACATTTTACAAATGGGATATCCTACATGTATAACGTTACAACGGACATTAATTTTCATTTTGAATTTTAAAACTCAAAAGCCTTAATATTGGAGGTGTATTCTTGAAAAAAAAACATGTTTTTATTTTTCATCTGTGACTAGTGTTAATAATTTTTTGCCCTGAATGGAATTTATATAGGTTAATTTAAGTATTCAATTTAAAACTGTGGATTGTATATTGCGTAAACAGAGAAAGCTTACCGTACATAGAATTCAGAAAGATGTATTTAAATTTAATTGTAGAAAAATGTACATTGGTGCAAACAAAATGAAAATGAATGTATTTTAATCCTGATTTCGATACATTTGTTTCTTTTCAACAATACAAATATTAAAATGACACATTATTTAGTTTAGTTTGTGTAAATGCTTCTTAATGCATGCTATGCAATGATATTCTTTAAAGTGAGTTTTCTTATAATATAATGATGTTTCATTTATAAATATTTTGTTCCGTCTGCAATATTGAAAGCGATTTTGAAAAAAGGAAGTCGTATAAATTATGGATTTTTCTCAATATTGTGAATAATTAGAATGTTGTTTAACTGTGAATAATTTATTAGATCTTGTAATAAAGAGATTGATATTTTTATGAAATTTCTGTGCTGTACTTCATTCAATACTACTCCAATTGCTCTTTGAACTAATCATTATGTTACTACTATCAAGGAAGTTTTAAGGCATGGGCCAACTGGTACCTGACCCAGCAAATAAACCTTGGGAATAAGGTAAGGGTTGCGTCTCGTTCTCGACTCGGACTCGGATCCAAAAAATTTTACTCTTCAAAAGTTATACTACATATATTTTTTTTAAAAAACTGAACAGTTTGAACAAACTACCAGTGGTAGCAAGACTGCATTAGTGTGTCTTTTGCATCATTCGTGTCTAATCCTAGGTTTACTGCCATACATTATCATTTCTTATTTACTCAAGAAGCAGTAGTCGGTCGAATCGGTTTGTGCCCCTAGATTTATAACAGTGTGAGCCAAGCACATTATTTGTTACGGGTTAAAATTTACAGCACCATATTTTAAGGTATCCGACTACGTTCGGAACCGTGATTTTGCAAAAGTGCGTAAATGGATAATATTTATGATATTTAGTGTCACTTAGATTAGCATACATGTATACAATTGTTGTGACGTCTCTCGCGTCCTTCTTCTAACATAACTCCTAAGTTCTTTGACGGCCACGATTAATGGCAAAACTTTTCCAACCCAATACCAAGAAGAGAAACGAATCGAATATGCAAATGAGATATACTTTAAAAGGATAGAAAGTTTGGTGAGATATAGCGGCAAGCCTAGAGATAACTTAGTGTGGAATTATTTGGAATAAAGGTTAGACGTCCTACAGCTTTGGAAGAAGGATACGCTCATTGCCTTAAAATATAAGAAGGATTAAGAAAGCCTGAGTCTTCTCATCTAAAATTACGTAATAGGTAATTCTTCAACCTAGGAAGGAAGGTGACTTTATAAAAGGTAATATTTTGTATAGGAAGTTAGATTAGATAGTTAAATTATTATAATTAAGATAAGTGATCTAGTTGCGCGATCTGACTTGAACATAAGGTTTAATTGTTGGCTCATTTTCACTTTAAGAAAGTTGTTAATTAGAATTAAGTAATATAAGTTATTTTTAATAAAAGTTGTATTAAGAATCCAAAATATCTCATCAATTAGATAATCCCTCACCTCTAGCTTACGCTAATCACCCAAGACATAGTCATCACAGGATGGCTATGTCGCATTGTTTTAAGGACATTATGTCAAAATAATTATTTAAATACAATATTTTGGCAAAAAATTAACTTAGAATCACCTTTTTTCCAAATGTTCTACTTTTGTAAAAAAGGCTTCTATATTATTAATATTTTGCCTGTATTCAACTCGGACCTCTCTACAGAGGCTGAACTAGAATTTTTGAAATGCATAACTCGGAAGTCGATTTATCCATGTTTTACGAAAACAGAAGGGAGAATTTTTAAGAAAATACGCCGATAATTATTTCAAATGGTTGTAACTCTAAAAATAATGTGAAATTTTCAAAAATCATAGTTGAGCCTCTGTACAGAGGTCTGAGCTATATACAGGCAAAATATTATTACAATGGAAGCATTTTTTACAAAAGGAGAACATTTGGAAAAAAGGTTATTCTGTTAATTTTTTGCCAAAATATTGTATTTAACTAATTGTTTTTGTCATAATGTCCTTAAAACAATTGTATACATGTATTCTAATCTAAGTGACACTAAGTATCATGAAAATTATCCATTTATGCGCTTTTTTAAAATCATGGTTCACAGAACGTAGTCGGATACCTTAACCCAGTATGCTATATACTGTCCACTTAAAATGGTTGTAGGTGGAACCTACTTTTGCCGAAAGTCCCATGACCTCAAGAAGTGCTAGGAAGGTACTTACAAGATATTCACAAAATATAGAGAAAATATTTTTATTGTATATTCATCAAGTTTATTTTATAAATAATAATAATAACGATAATAATAATTCCGTGAAATCTGCAAGAATGCGTAAGATATATTTAGAAGGGATATTCTCTTTCTCCAAAGAACAAACTTTATAACAATGAAGAATATTGGTAGAAATCAGCACCACATTCGATTACCGCATATCTTCAGCATTTCTGTCTATCGTAAGAAAAAAAATCTAATATTTTTTTAACATGACATATTATGTTTGATTCTTAAGAAATTAAGGATTTTTATATTATAAGTTAATATATCTTTTCCTTCCCTCATTTAATTAGTTTAAAATTATCAACTATATCTTACATGACTCGCACTTACGTCTCAGTTGAAGTGTCCCAATGTCCGAGAGATTTTTTCCTCTTCTTTTTATTTGATTTTATTTAATTTTCTTAAGTTCTCATAACTTTTTTTTTTATAGGATTACTTAAAATTGAAACTGATGAGAAAATATATCAATATTAAAGTATCCGACTACGTTCGGAAGCGTGATTTAGCAAAAGCGTATAAATGGATAATATTTATGATATTTAGTGTCACTTAGATTAGAAAATGTACATAAAACTGTTTTAAGAATAGTATTACAAAAACATTATTTGAGTAAAAAAAAAATTAAACTTAGAATAACCTTTTTTCAAAATGTTCTCCTTTTGTGAAAAATGCTTCTATTGTGTAATAATATTCTGCCCGTATATAGCTCAGACCTCTGTACAGAGGCTCAACTATGATTTTTGAAAAATTCACATTATTTTCAGAGTTACAACCATTTGAAGTAATTATCGGCGTTTTTTTCTTAAATTTTCTCCCCTCTGTCGTCGTAAAACACAAATAAACCCACTTCTAAGTTATATATTTCAAAATTTCTAGTTGAGCCTCTGTATAGAGGTCTGAGCTGTATACAGTCAAAATATTATTATAATAGAAGCATTTTTCACAAAAGGAGAACATTTTGAAAAAAGGTTATTCTAAGTTAATTTTTAGCCGAAATATTGTATTTAAATAATTTTTTTGTCAAAATGTCCTTGAAACAATTTTATGCATGCATTCTAATCTAAGGGACACTAAATATCATGAAAATTATCCATTTATGCCCCTTTTTAAAATCACGGTTCCGAACGTAGTTAGATACCTTAATGAAAACAGCAGAAACAATTCCTTTTTCTAGCATCAGCTCAAATCCAGCATGTAGCGAGCTATAAGGTAGCTTTTAATAATTTTAATCTTGAAAATTAAAGTTCCGTATTAAATAATAGAAAGGTGAAATCATAAGCAATCAAATCAGAATTTCACTTCCAAAAATTGTATATTTACACCACTATTCTGCAGTTTGCTGTCGTAGAATGACACGTGCTTCTAACCCAAAAATTTCTCAGTGAATGTAACCATACGTTAGTGTTTAAGTACGTCGCTTTGGTAAAGTAAACATTTAATTAATTTTTCAGAAACTTAGAAGTTTCAACGAACAACTAAACGTTGCTTAGGACTCAATATGCAAGCAACTGAAACAGTAGCGAAATGGTTATGGTCAAAAGATGAGACGATTAAGTCCCTTTCGATTCATGGGCAGAAATTCTAGCTCCATTTATGAGTTGATGTACAGAGGGGAGATGGATGTTAAGTTTGCCAATATATAAAATATGTGCACTTAACCAAGTTTTGAAGAGTGGTCTGCCAGTCTCAGTGTCGTAATTGAAATCTAGATGCGCTTAAAATTTCAGGGCTTATTAACAAATCATGCTTTGCTCTTTTTTTTGCGTGCATTCGGATTCAAAAAACCTTTTTTAACATAATACCATTCTACAAAAAATTTTTTTATGAACATGTTAATGAAAAGTGTCAGTTTTCCTACTTGATTAGGTAAAATTATTTAAAATTGTGACGTGAAAATTAATTTTAGTAACTTTGTGTTAAAGGCCTTCTAGAATTACAATTAATTTTCATGAAAGCTCCCTCCTAAACTATTTGATAATAAAAAATAA
Organism: Trichonephila inaurata madagascariensis; assembly: GCA_019973955.1. Classification (NCBI taxonomy): domain Eukaryota; kingdom Metazoa; phylum Arthropoda; class Arachnida; order Araneae; family Nephilidae; genus Trichonephila; species Trichonephila inaurata. The sequence continues at coordinate 4,066 of BMAV01002427.1, read as the reverse complement.
TTATAAATCTGGAAATACTTCATTGCTTTTAAAGCTCGAATTCATTTTTGCATCAATTTATGAAGTGAAATTAATTCTACCTGCGTACTTACTTGGTTTCAAGAAATTAATATACTCTCCAAATGGATGCAAATGAAAATCGATTTTCCTGCCAAAAGTGCCGCAGCACTTTTTCTCATCGTTGTAGTTTTAAAAGACATTTACGTACTCACATCAATGAGAAATCTTTTATTTGTGAAATGTGTCAAAAACCCTTCTGCCTAGAGGATTCTTTGAAGCGTCACATGCTTTACGCACCAATTAAAATCCTTATATCTGAAATATTTGCAGAAATACCTTTCCTAACAATAGTACCTTAAGAGGATATTTGTGCATTCATACCAACAAAAATCTTAGGTTTGTGACACATGCTACAGGGATTTTTCAGATAATAGTGCTTTAAAATGGCATTTGCTTACTCATACCAAAACAAAGCCTTACATATGTGATATTTGCAACAAGACCTTTTTAACTAATTGGGGTTTTAAAACGTATTTACGTATTCATACCCATTAAAAACGGTATGATTGTGACATTTGTAACTGTGCCTTACGGAGATTTAAATACATACTTCTGTAATTACATGATTAGAACCTTTATTTCTGAGAAACATTTTCTATAAGTATTCTATTTTAAAGTGACTTTCGTATTCAGCATAAAGGCTAGTCGTATGTTGCTGTGTTATTTTAATTCTCTTAAATCAGTGATTCTCAGAGAGATCTTGTATATGGTGACCCAGAGGTCTATGACGACTTGCAAGGGGTATGGAAGCGAAAAGATAATTTGAAGGTCCAGGAGTTTTAAGTGGCGGTCTATGTTAGTGACTCTCATTATACTAATGGGATATGTAGAATTTCGGTGGTTACGCCCCGCAATCTAAAAATGTTCTGGTGCACTACCGTACATGAACCACACGTCCTGATGCGCGTTGGTCGGTACCCCCCGCAGCAATTCCGGGAGCACATGCTGTAGGAAAAAGATTTTGTCCCATTGAGGGACTCGAGCAATATATGTGTATCCTCGCATTCGTTTGACCACCCACCTCGTCTAGCTCATCGTCCTTCCCATGGCTGTTATGAGAATTTTCATCTACTAAACATGGTTTGCGACCCCATATTTTGTAGTGCACGCTGCCTACTATCATCCCTCTAAATTTGTAATTTGAATTTGGCAACACCCTGCATGGATGGAATCCCTTTCAAAATTTCTTAATCGGAGGGTAATGTTCTCGATGCTGTGTCATCTTTTCAATATTGAAAGCATCGGAGATTATTCTTCCTCCAAATAAAGAATCTGATGAAAACTGGGAATTTTAGATGAAATCTGTGCGCGACATTGGATTACCTTACCTTCGTATGGATCCCTGGAGCGTTTCCATCCTTCAAAAAATCTCATTTTTTCTTTATATTAATTATATAACATTTTTAACATTTTGAAAAATTTTTTTGACGTAGTTTAAGATGTTTTCAATGATGCAACTTTAATAAATTTTAAAACATGCAACTACATTCACCCGTAAATCTTTTGCCCAAAATTGGGCACAATTTAGCTAAAGCCGTCACCTAATTTCCGAGATTCATTCCAATCCACCGAACATGGGATTAATTTCACCTGAAATTGTCGGGGTTCAGCTACCTTCCAAAGGTATGATGTGGAAGTTAAGAGGTAGGATGCCAGGACAGGTGTTGTCCTCGTCACTTGGACGAGGTTCGAAATTGAGAGATTCGCCACCCATTGCCTCGTGTTGCTTTGATAGAGTGAAATTAATAAAATACTCCCTCAAATCCATCCTATTGGTGTAAGGCAACTTAAAATAATACTAATTACAAATTTATGTTTAATCATAATAAGTTTTTACAATAAGCAAACAAATAAAAATTTCACTTACAACAGTGTACAAGTGAATCAGTATTCTATAATGTGCACCCTTGAATATCACCTTCGTAGCTTAAAGTATTTTAAATTTGTTTTTTTCGCCTTGATCTTGTATGCCCGCCGTAGGCTAATGGTCAAGATAACGGACTCGTGGCCGGCGTGTCATGAGCACCGCTGAAGACTTTCTCTGCGGATAGGATCGATGCACATTAGAAACATCCGAGGCTCAAACGTCCTCCGGTTGGTGTGTTGTGGATGTTAGAAGAGGGGGATGGCGGCTCAGGTGTAATCCTCGTCACCTGACCATATTTTAAAATTACGATTTTCTTCGAGTAGCTGAATAGTGCGACGTTAATATTCACTCACTCCTTGTTGAATTTCAGTGTATAATTGTGCTAATAAGTAAATTCGTTTAATTGAATTAAGAACTTAATTCATTACATATTTAGAATTTGCGATGAGCAATTGCTTTTATTTAAAGTCCAAGTTTCACCAAGCAGATATAGTAGCGCAGTAGTCATGATCGAAACCTCGTGGTTTATTTAGTTTCAATAGAATAACGAGTTCGAATTCTGTTACCAGCTGTGACTGGACGTGCAGAGGAAATGATGCATTGAATCTATCGAGATTAAAAGTACAAGTGTCCTTTGTTTGGAGATTGGTGAGCTAATTTTTATGTCTTCGTTGTCAGTTGGCTGTGCCAGAATATTTAAGAGTGGTCGCCAGTAGTCCCAAATTCTTTATTCAACTTGCTTCTTCGTTGAAAGTACATCATTGAAAAATCAATCTTCTTTGAAATGAATACGACTAAAGAATGCTTTTCTTGTGAAGAATGCGGGAAGATATTTTATTTTCTTGATGCACTAAATGTACATTTACGTACTCACAACAATGAGAAACCTTTTATTTGTGAAACTTGCAAAAGGACGTTCTCCCGAAAATCTTCTTTAGAACGTCATATGGTTGAACATTCCAATGAAAAAACTTACATTTGTAAAACATGCAAAAAAGTTTTTTCTAAAAGAAGTAATCTTATAACACATTTGCGTATTCACACAAATGAAAAACCCTACGTTTGTGGTGCATGTAGCGAGGCTTTTTCATATAAGAGTAGTTTAAATAAGCATTTACGTATTCATACCAACGAAAAACCTTATATTTGTGACACTTGTAGCAAGGAATTTTCTAATAGAAGTAATTTAACGAGACATTTGCGTATTCATTCCAAGGAAAAGTCGTATGTATGTGACGTCTGCAATAAGGCCTTTTCTGATAATAGTGCTTTTAAGAGGCATTTCCGTATTCATACCAACGCAAAGTCTTATGCATGTGATATTTGCAACAAGGCCTTTTCTGATAATAGTGCTTTTAAAAGGCATTTGCGTATTCATACCAAGGAAAACCCGCATGTTTGTGACATTTGTCATCGTGGATTCTCTCGTCGCCGTGGTTTAAATGCACATTTGCGCACTCACAATGTTTAGAATTCATATTTTTCACATATTCTAAAAGTTGCCAGTTCATAACTCAATTTCGTATTCAAGATTAAGACTTGTTGCATTTGTGTGATTCTGTGACAAATGTATTATTGAATTTTTAAAGTTTCTGACGTTTAAAGATTTAAGGACTTATATTTTACGTTAAGATGAGAAACAAGAATATTTTTACAATTTTCGAAACGCATTTTATCTTTAGACATTACTGGAAAATTTATATAATCTGCGCTTTGTAGCTCTTGGCGAATTGTTCTGACGAGATTTATTTCTACTTTGCGTCTTTATTCACTCTTGTATGTAAAGTTTTTTATGTGATTGACATAATTTGTAAATAAATTGCAAAAAATGAGACTTGGGTATACTTTGTTTTGACTGCTTATTTCCTCAATATTATGTGTTTGATACTGATAATTTAAACTCATTTTTCCTCATTATTTGAAAATTATTGTTAGTTAGGTTATTATTAGGTTATTATTATTAGGTTAAAAAAATTGTTAATTAGGGAAATAATATATTTAATCTTTAATACAAGTTGACAATGTGTTTGCCGTTAATCAGCAAAAGGAATACAAATTCATTTGATGAATAGTTCTTTTTATGGTTTTTATCCTAAATTTCTTTTTTAAAGTAGATGTTTCATTTATATATTTCAACAG
>BMAV01002425.1:0-15000 GCA_019973955.1 Trichonephila inaurata madagascariensis | reverse complement strand
TTGAATAAGAGTAATCAAATATAGTAAAAGGGAGTCTTAAAATAAAGAAATAAAAAAGAGAACATAAATAAATGCCAAACTAGATTTTATTTCAATTAATCTTTCGGTACTTTGAAAATTTGGTTTATTTTCTTTTATGAGTCCTAAGTAAAAGTTTTACATGATTTTTTGAATTAATAACTTCTTTAGGCGCATTTTGCTGATTTAAATTAGCGACGAGTTCGGGTGAGTTACGTTCAGTTTTTTTAAAATAAATTTCATGCACACTTTCTTTCGAGATGTTTTATTTTCTGTATTTAAATATTACCGTCATGCAGTCCTCTTTCACTCAATTACATCGATTGAACAAGAGAAGAGAGGCACAAGCAAAAATATAATGGGAGGAAAAAGATTATTCTCATGTAGAAGATCAAAGATAAGAAGAAACGAAACATGGGATCAATTTTTTTGATTCAGTACAAATAGCAGTTAAGGTATCCGACTACGTTCGGAACCGTGATTTTAAAAAAGCGCATAAATAGATAATTTTCATGATGTTTAGTGTCACTTAGATTAGAATACATGTATAAAATTGTTTTAAGGACATTCTGACAAAAAAAATTTATTTAAATACAATTTTTCGGCAAAAAGTTAACTTAGAATAACCTTTTTTCAAAATGTTCTCCTTTTGGAAAAATGCTTCTATTAGAATAATATTTTGCCTGTATATAGCTCAGACCTCTCTACAGAGGCTCAACTATGAATTTTGGAAAATTCACATTATTTTCAGAGTTACAACCAATTTAAATAATTATCGACGTTTTTTTCTTAAAATTTCTCCCCTCTGTTGTCGTAATACATGGATAAACCCACTTCTAAGTCATATATTTCAAAACTTCTAGTTGAGCCTCTGTACAGAGGTCTGAGCTCTATTCAGGCAAAATATTATTATAATAGAAGCATTTTTCACAAAAGGAGAATATTCTGAAAATTGATCATTTTATGTTCATTTTTTGTCAAAATATTGTACTTAAATAATTTTTTATTGTAATACTATTCTTAAAACAATTTTATATACATTTTCTAATCTAAGTGACACTAAATATTATCCATTTATACGGTTTCGCAAAATCACGGTTCAGAAAGTAGTCGGATACCTTAAGCATAAAAATGTGTCAAAAGATGTGTCCGAAATTTTATTAAAGTTAATTGGCGAGAAAGTTGCCAATATTTTGATTTATATTAGTGATGACAACTAAGAGATTACTAGATAATAAAAGCATTAATTGTGAAACAGTACGAATCATCTCCTTTTATTTGCTTAGATAATTTTAAGAAAAGTAAATGGGGCTCTCAGGGAATAAGGTTTCCTAATCTTACATTGTACACGGTGTTATAAAAGTTATATAAACGGTACTTACGTATTACCACAACGGTATTGGCGACATTATATGAAAGGAAGCACATGATTGCCAATTCAGTGTGTACGACACATGGGAAATTAGGGTTGCCACAATTTGGCGAATTATCTTGAACGTTAGCATTGTTTCGAAGTACGTAAGTACGATATAAACATGTGTATTATATAAATATAATCTGAAAAGAAATTCCCATATAAATATTTTTAAATAATTAGACTAATTGACATTTAAATCTATATTCTCGTATGTTTATATATGAGAATGTATAGTTATTTAAACATTCCCCTTTGCAAGAAAAAGGACAAATAAACAAATCCACAGATGAATTCCTACATAAAAAAGAACTACTTAATGCCTGGATACGAAAATGTCATAAAAGAAAACGTAGTGCATCCTACAATTTAAATCCCTTTCCCAGAATAAATCAGAAGTTTTCACTTCAATCGTGTGTGGTCATATAAGCACATGCACAATTTTTTTCTTTTCATTCAGTTAAATGATTTTACATAAATTTTAAAATAATAGAATATGGAATTTATTTACCAACAATCCTTCTCAAGAAGTATTGAAACTAAACAGTGCTGGCCTTTTTTTCCTATTGCAGTACTGAAAAAAATGTTAAAAAAAAACCCTGAATTTGTAGTAAATTTTAAAAGGGAATTTTAAATTATAAAAGAATTCAATACATGATTTATAATCATTTAAAAAGAAATATTTTACAATTAATATATTTAACACACATACCAATTATAATGTAAATGTGTTTATTTTTTTTCCAAGAAATTCAGCTTAACATTCTGTAGTTTTAAGGATTGCACGGTTAAATTTTTCAGTGCAGTAAGAATAATACTTATTGTTAAAATTTCCCTGGAAAAATTGAAAAATGTTAATTTTACAAGGAAAATATTTTAGCAATTGGAGTGTAATTTTCTTGAAAAATAGGTAAATGCACAATACGTATTTTTCTGCATTTGTCCAAAATTATTTTTTCAACTCAGCACTAATAGCGATAGAAACTATTTCAAAGTATCTGTTCTTTATCGTTTTGTCTTGATAAAAGTAGCACAAATATAATGTGTGATTTCAAAGCATCGAAAAAAGAGTCTGCGGAAAAACTCTGAACTTTCTTATATTATCTAGATTGACCAAAATATAGTAAAAATATTGATAATATTTTTGTAGTACATATTTTCCAACAGATAAAATTAGTAGTAAACGAATTTCATCAAGAAAATACAGTTTTCATCCAACGTTTCCTTTATTCTTATGTGTAAACTACTAAAATTCGTATATCAGTTTTGCAAAAATATAAACGGGTTTTTCCCTCCAATGAAATTGTTTTTAGATGAATAATTCTAACGCGCATGCAAAGAAATTAAATTTTCATTTAATTCAAATTTTTATGATCTATTATGAAAAGAGCTAAAAAAATTTAACAATTAAGTAAGATTACTTAGAAAAAGACATTTCTGTGGTACATCAAAGACTCGCATAAGCTTTGTTATGAATATTTAGGATTAATTTTCACTTTCAGTTTAATAAAATTTAAGTTTAGTTTTTATGTGAACTGTGAGATTATCTTAATTAAAAATTTAAATGCACACTAAAGAAAAGGAAGAAATTCAGTTTCTTTCGATATTGGCAGCAGTTTTTATGAAAATTATAATGTACTAAAACACGTATAGTTTAAAAAAATAAATGACAGGTTTTTTATTTGTTATCAGCATATTTTTAAATTCAAAACGGCAATTCTTTCAATATCACGTTATGTCTATCAAATCCTTTTCTTAATGCCATGAATTAATATTTTTATTAAAATTTTATACTTTGAATATATAACTTAATTCAAAAGTTTATATCCTAATCTCGTTTGAATATTCCATACTTGAAGTAATAATTTCTTGATTAGATGTATTGATCTTGATTTATTTTGGTCTGTATTTTGTGTAATATCAGCTATTAATTAAAATGTAATTAATAAAATATTTTGTAATTAATTTGTATAACATGATACATATAGCTGATTTTACTTTTTTGAATTAAAGATATTTTTTAAAGGAAGTTATTTTTGTAATGAGAAACAACTAAATAAATATTATGTATTGGAAACAGATTAGTATTCTTAACGAAAAGTAATAAATGTTTAATAAAGAATTTTCTAATAATGTTAAATTCTTGTAAACTATCGTATTAAAACTGCATTATAACCGGATATTCTTAAGTTGTATGAATTTTACTCCTCCAAACACATCATGTGTTATTGGTTCTTAATTCATTCGAAATACATTATAATAGATGGTTCAATTCTATCTCTTACAAATTACATTACCATTTTCGTTTCTTGAGTTTTCTTGGATATAAATTCTGTTAAGAAGAAAATTATTTTTAGATATAGGCCATCATTTTCATCATACTTCAAAATAGCTGTTTTTTTAAAAAAAATAATGAAGTATATCACGAAGTGTTCAAATTATAAATGAAAGGAAGTGCAGACATTCGGAAACTTTCCGATTTGAGACTCAGGAATTCTCTTCCTCGAGAGGATCGAACTCACCCTAAGGACTTAGATCTATAAACCAGCCCTTCAAAATAAATAGGAAACCATATAAAAAATGCATAAACAAAAAAAATTATACATACACTGGTGTGCAAAACTTAAGCAACAATGTAAAAATTTAGCAGATAGCCATGAAATTGCAGAAAAGGGGGTCTGGAGATCAGTAGGGGAACACGTAAATCAGTAGAAACGTCATGCGTATGCAAATATCGGAACAAAAAGTCGAAACGATGGGGCGTACTAAAAAGCGTGATGTGGCGCGCGCTGCTCAACGTAGAATGAAATGAAGGAAGCGCAATTCACCATATTCTCTTTCAAGTGCCAGGGGTCAGTTCTTGAAATATGGCTGGGAAAACATCTGGATGACTTCACACGTGGAAGAATGATCGGAAGCTGGAGGAGGGCGTACGTCACCGGGCTGCAGAGTTCGGGAAACAACAAAAGTGTCGTTTCGCGCGCGAAAACGTAAAACCAAGGGACAGCTGTTAGAAGGTTGGGTGGCCGCCCGGGGACAAACCGGGGGTATGATATATCATCCGCGGGGGAAAAGCCGACAGCAGTCGCAGCGCCGTCAAAACCCGTACAGCAACAGGTCGCAAATTAGCGGTTTTCGTGGCCAGACGCCCTTCCAAAAGGGGGCCCGGGTTTAGCCGTCCTGAACGCTGCCTCCCGTTTAAAGATGGCCACCGAAGCCCTTTACAGGGGACGAGAGCACAAAACTGGACAACTGATCAATGGGTCGTGTTCCTTTTCGGATGGGAGTCCCTTGTCCAGAATAAACCAGAAGTTTTCACTTCTATCGTGTGTGGTCATAAGCACACGCACAATTTTTTTTCATACAGTTAAATGATTTCACAAAAATTTTAAAATAATAGAATATAGAATTTATTTACCAACAATCCTTCTCAAAAAGTATTGAAACTAAACAGTTTTGACATTTTTTTTTCTATTGCAGTACTGAAAAAAATGTAAAAAAAAAACCCGAATTTGTAGTAAATTTTAAAAGGGAATTTTAAATTATAAAAGAATTCAATACATGATTTATAATCATTTAAAAAGAAATATTTTACAATTAATATTTAACACATATACCAATTATAATGTAAATGTGTTTATTTATTTTTTTCCAAGAAACTCGGCTTAACATTCTGTAGTTTTAAGGATTGCTCGGTTAAATTTTTCAGTGCAGTAAGAATAATACTTATTGTTGAAATTTCCCTGGAAAAATTGAAAAATGTTAATTTTACAAGGAAAATATTTTAGCAGTTGAGTAAAAATTTTCTTTGAAAATAGCTAAATGCAATAATACGTATTGGCCATTTGTCCAAAATTATTTTTTCAACTCAGCACTAATAGCGGTAGAAACTATTTCCAAGTATCTGTTCTTTATCGTTTTGTCTTGATAAAAGTAGTACAAATATAATGTGTGTTTTCAAAGCATCGAAATAAGTCTGCGGAAAAATTCTGAACTTTCTTATATTGTCTAGATTTACCAAAATATAGTAAAAATATTGATAATATTTTTGTAGTACATATTTTCCAACAGATAAAATTAGTAGTAAACCAATTTCATCAAGAAAATGCAGTTTTCATCCAACGTTTCCTTTATTTTTATGTGTAAGCTACTAAAATTCGTATATCAGTTTTGCAAGAATATAAACGTGTTTTTCCCTCCAATGAAATTGTTTTTAGATGGATAATTCTAACGCGCATGCAAAAAAATTGTTGATTTTCTACGTGTTTAAATCAAATTTTTATGGCCTATTATGAAAGGAGCTAAAAAAATTTAACAATTAAGTAAGATTACTTAGAAAAAGACAATTTTGGTACATCAAAGACTCGCATAAGCTTCGTTATGAATATTTAAGATTAATTTTCACTTTCAGTTTGATAAAATTTAAGTTTAATTTTTATGTGAACTGTGAGATTAATTTAATTAATAATTTAAATGCACACTAAAGAAAAGGAAGAAATTTAGTTTCTTTCGATATTGGCAGCTGTTTTTATGAAAATTATAATGTACTAAAACACGTATAGTTTAAAAAAAATAAATGACTAGTTTTTATTTGTTATTAGCATATTTTTAAACTTAAAACTGCAATTCTTTCAATATCACGTTATGTCTATCAAATGCTTTTCTTAATGCAATGAATTAATATTTTTATTAAAATTTACTTTGAATATATAACTTAATTCAAAAGTATATATCCTAATCTCGTTTGAATATTCTATACTTGAAGTAATGAGTTCTTGATTAGATGTATTGATCTTGATTTATTTTGGTCCGTATTTTGTATAATATCAGCTATTAATTAAAATGTAATTAATAAAATATTTTTTAATTAATTTGTATAACATGATACATATAGCTGATTTTACTTTTTTGAATTAAAGATATTTTTTAAAGGACGCTATATTTTTGTATTGAGAAACAACTAAATAAATATTATGTATTGTATATTTATTATTATTCTTAACGAAAAGTAATAAATGTTTAATAAGGAATTTTCTAATAATGTTAAATTCATGTAAACTCTATCGTATTAAAACTGCATTATAACCGGATATTCTTAAGTTGTGTGAATTTTACTCCTCCAAACGCATCGTGTGTTACTGGTTCATCATTCGAAATACATTATAATAGATGATTCAATTCTATCTCTTACAAATTACATTACCATTTTCGTTTCTTGAGTATTCTTGGGTATAAATTCTGCTAAGAAGACAATTATTTTTAGATAAAGGCCATCACACACATTTTCATCATAATTCAAAATAGCTGTTATTTTAAAAAAAATAATGAAGTGTATCACGAAGTGTTCAAATTATAAATGAAAGAAAGTGCACACATTCGGAAACTTTCCGATTTGAGACTTTTAGGAATTCTCTCACTCGAGAGGATCGAACTCACTCTAAGGACTTATATCTATAAACCAGTCCTTCAAAATAGATAGGAAACCGTATAAAATGCACAAACAAAGAAACATTATATATATATATATATATATATGTACACTTCAGCAAAAAGAAGAGAAGAGTGGAAACAAAATTACATTAGTCTTATCACAGATAGATAACGAAATCAAGAAACAGGAATCCAACTTATTATTATGAATCATATTATGTGATAAACAGAATATAACCAGGAAAGAATTGCTTCCTGGGTCATTTAGCAGTGGGAGAACTAAATCAACAGTTAGGTATGGAAAGCAACTTGAACCTTTAAGGGTAAACAGAGAAATGGCCGTGAATGGTAAGAAAAAAAATAAGTTGCCTGGAAATCGGGGAAAGATTAATATCAGGGATTCTTAGATTATTTGTTGTTTGGAAAAATAAAATATTATGCTTTATCAAGGAATAAATGTCAAAAACATTAAAAATTTTGCAGACGTATGTTCACCTTTAATGTACATTTTAGCACACACATAAAATTAAGAGCTTCGTGAATAAATCTAAAAGAAATTCTCTCTTTTGTCTAAAAGGTATGTTCCATTGTAACTTCGCATATGTTAAAAGGTCTCGGGGGTGTTAAATTTCTCTAGAGGTCTGAAAAATATAAACAATTTTTTTATAAACAGGTACCTTTTTTAAATTTAAAATAATGATTCACCCTTTAACACATTATTTATAAAAGAATGGGGCTTCAGAAAAGTATAAAATATTTAAAGTATAATAATAGCACACGCATAAAATTAGGGGCTTCGTGAATAAATCTAAAAATATATATTTCTCTCTTTTGACTAAAAGGTATGTTCCATTTTAACTTCGCATATGTTAAAAGGTCTCGGGGGTGTTAAATTTCTCTAGAGGTCTGAAAATATAAACAATTTTAAACAGGTATAATTCTTTTAAATTTAAATTAAAGGATTCGAAATCTCTTGCACATTATTTATAAAAAAATATGGCTTCAGAAAAGTATAAAATGTTTAAAATATAACAATAATTTTAAAAATCACACATAAGTATATGAAAATTCTATAATAAATATTAAGTATTTTTTGCGTTGTGCACGCTATTTTCTAAAATAGTAGCCTCTGTATGTATAAAACTTTATAGAATTATAAAATGCATCATACTCTTTAAACACTACCTAATTTTAGTATTATATATCTTTTGCAATTCAAAATATTTGTAAAATATTGCAATTTTTTAAATATTTTTTAATTTTTTTTTTATTTATGAAAATATGTAATTTATTATTCTATTTATATAAAAATAGCTACAGTGTAATAAGAATACATTTAACTTTATATATCAACTTATAGCTAGTTATTAAAGCTACTGCTTTAGAAAATGGCACGCGTGACGTAAAACTTAATAAATATTTCTTATAGAAAAGCTTCTTATTTTCCTTGTCTTATAGTTTTTAAAATTATGATTATATTTTAAACATTTTATACTTTTCTAGAGCCCCATTCCTTTATAAATAATGTGTAAAAGATTGGAATTATTTAATTTAAATTTAAAAGAATTTTACCTGTTTGAAAATTGTTTATATTTTCAGACCTCTAGAGAAATTTAACACCCCTGAGACCCCAGGCCGAACGATGAACAAATGCGGAAATTTTACTCTATAACTGTAATTTCATTAGATTTCATTCTCCAAGCAGAAAATCAAAAGAGATTTAACGTCATTTTTGTAATTGTTTCTTTTATCCTGTTAATTATTAGTCTAAGAAGTAAATGAAGTCTGAAAATTTAAATGCATAGAATGTAAAAATGGTTACATTATTATTGTTCATCAAGAACATAAAACATATTAAAAACATGAAATATTCAACAATATTTCTATAAGAACAGAAACAATCATTGGGTTTATAAATTAAAGTAAGTACTTCATCATGTAATTTAATATTCATTTATCAATTCCATTTTTGCCTTAGGAAAATGTAAATTCTAAGGAAGATTTAAATTGAAATCATTTTCCATTGCTATGTTTCTGGGACCCTTATATGAGTAAAAATTCTATAAAGTTATTTGAAGTTTTATATCATTTTTGATTAAATATTTTTTAACACATTTTTTGTTCCTTCATTAATCTTATCTCTTTAATGGAAAATTTTCCCCTGACACTGCAATTTTATTCAAATAAATGTACAAATCACAAAAAGAAAAACACAAAATTTTTAATATCCCACTTAACATACATTGAACTGTATGACAACTTCTAATTTAATTTTCTTTTGCTTTGACGTATTCACGGTGTTATTAAAAATCAGCACATTTCTCACACATATTAAAAAAGTATTTCATTAAGACAAAAATTGCACATGTAGCATTAAATAAACGCTGACATCCTGACAAGCTACTTTCGTTCAAAATTAAGGCTGGCAATTTTTTTAAGTGTCTCGCTTTTGCTGTTTTTAGAATCAAAGCTCATGGAATTCAGGAATCCTTTTTCTTCTTGTTGTTCTTCCTGAGAATTTTCATTACATCTAGGAGTGAAAATATTTTGTTGTCTTTTCTCTCCCCTTTTATTTTAATAGTAGGGCCTCTGTGACTAGTTTGAGATATTTATTTCATAGACAGAAGAAATATTTCCTCGAATATTGGCAGGATAAATGCCTGAATTATTATGTCATTAAATAGACGAGTGGGGAGAAAATCTTTATTTCTTTCTATCAAAATATCTTTCTAAGCTGACAAGTTTTAACGGGATATTGTCTATTCTTTTTTGATGTGCAGTTTTTTCAACAAATCTTATTTGATTGCATTTCGGAAGAATATCATTTTTAAAAAATGTGATTTATTTCAAAAGGGGTTTAGAATATATAAAAGCTGTTCAATAATAATTATTAAAATAAATACGGAATGTCAACATCACTTCACAGTTTATCATGTCCAATTTTTACGTATTTATTTCTTTGAAAAAAGCATTTGAAATTCATTTTTGTCTGAAATATTAAGGCTCTGGGAACAGTAGTGTTTAATATTTCGAATACTTTGAAACTTAAAAACTTGGTTATATTATTGAAACAGTATGTCTGTATAAAAACAAATTAAGTATATTAATATAAATACCGTATAGGAAAAGGTAATTAGAAACAAAAAAGTGTTCACTAAATAGCCTACGAAATTCATACAATTTAGTTTTTATACAATTAAGTTTCAAGCAGTTCCAATGATGCAGTAGTGTAAGTAGTAACGTACCTGCGTACCACGAGGTTGGATAGTTTTCGAGTCGTGTGATCAAATAAACCTTATAAAATGATATATATCTTATATATATTATTAATTTAATTATTTTATAATTATAAAAAATATTTAATAAGCCTTTTTAAATACATTTATTTGATTCTAAAAATAATTATATGAATTGGAAGAAAAAAGTGGATCGAGTGACTCAAAAGCTATCCGGCCGTATGGTACGCAGATACGTTATTACCCATGCTACTGCATCGCAGGAATTCATCGAAACTTAATTGTGTAAAAACTAAGTAAGAATTTCGAAAAGGCTATTTTCTCCGAATTGACTGCCCATTCGGCTCTATTACATTGAGGGTTGAACATCCTAAAAGAGTTCTATTATTACACAATGTACCGTTCCCAAATGAATTTCCTTAGTCTTGCCCATCCTTTGTTAGTTTCTTTTACTTAAACCTTTCATGACTAAGGAAAACATTTTTGCCTATTTTAAAATTAACTATTATCGCATTTAATTACAAACTTATCTACATTTTATACAGAATATCAATGTATAAATGTACTGATCGCAATTACGTAAACAAGAGAAAGAAAGAGCTGCCAAAGCAATTAGCGTCAATGATTAAATAATCGCGTGGGCTGTACTCTGTTATTATTTCAGTTTATTGTCTCGTGTAATAATATAATACTTTGTTTTCTCGTATAATTCATGTTATTCGATAAATATGATTTTGTGTAATAATAAGCTATACTTGAATAAATAAAAAAATATCTGACAAAACTTCACATTTATCCAAAACAACGGCATATTGCTATGTATTTTTCTTTTGATATTTATTTTGCGTTTAAAAAAACTGAAATATACAGTTACCGTAAAATCCGGCTTATAACGCACACCCACACTTTCAAACTACAATTTTTAAGTTTTAGGGATATTGGCCGTATAACGCACCACCCATTTTTAAGAAGAAACCTGAAATGTATGTGTGCTATGTTCTTTTATTTTGAAGTCATATTTTCGAGGTATTATCCCTGATTTTTGAGAAAAATGGTATATTTCTAGAGCTACAACCCTTTATGTTTAAAGAAATGTCATTCTTTTAAAATAAACTGTATTCCGATCTATATGTCGAAGTTTTAATTTTTTCCTATTCTCATATTTTTTTTAAAGCTTGCTGTTAAATACTCGGAGTATAAAGCGCACCCGTAAATTTTTATCTCATTTTTTGTGTTAAAAGGGCGTGTTATTTTATGGTACATACTAATACTTACTCTTGGCAGCTTTATGGTCCTATAAGGATTAAGGTATCAGATTGGTTTAAAATCTTCCTTTTCATCAAAAAAAAATCGATATTTATCATTTAGTCTATTTTTATAGCTTGATAATTTTTGTTTAATAAACTTTCTTAATATTTCTTTAATAAAATTTCTTATCTTTAGAGTATAAATGTTATTAAAACTCGCGTGCGGTTTAGAATCGAAGACAAAACATTTGTTGAAGGAGAGGGAATTGAATTTCTACCCTTTTAAAAGGAAAATGTTTCCATCCATTCTGTCCACTTGCTTTGTTGACTTAGACCATTTCTTTGTTTATCTCCAGTATTCAGTTTATCTAAACATCGTTGTCTGCTTGTATTTAAGAATTTTTTTTTTGTATAGCTTTATTTTAATTACCTAAATTTAAAAGATATCAATAATAGCATCAAGACAAGTTCACGAGGACACAAGTATTAAAAGAGGGGCAATTTTTAAACAGAAAAAAATAGAAAAAGAGCAATGGCTACTGAAATTTTGATATGGATGAAACAAATATACGTCTAGGGTGTAAAAATCTATAATTTTGTTTGTAATTGTTTAGGCTACACAGTACCCCAAAATTTCATTTTACCGAAAATGTTTTTGATCTTCTGGTAGCTCATATCATTGAGAAGCTTGCCAGAAATTTCAGATCTGTTACATTTAAATTTTTTAAGATATTTTAAGTTTTATGAGCTATGGTTTTGGTTTCGGTTTTATTTTAAAGCATTTTTCATCTCTTAAATTGAATTAATTAAAAATATTTTTGAGCTTTTAGTTTGAAATGATTATTAATTCAAATTTTCATTTCTAAAATCATTTCTGCTTGATTATGTTTTGAGTTTTTTGGGTTCTCATAATTAATTAACTAAGATTAATTTCATGGCCAATTTTTCTTTAAAAATAGTTTGTATGACTTAAAAGCTTTATCATTAATTTTTTCCTGTAGAGAAAAAGGTAAGGTAAATGCGTTCTCAGGTTGCTGTGAGAAACAATATTTCGAAGAGATGGAATACTTCTGAAAATGATGTATCTAAAAATCGTCCTTCTGATGACTTTTACTGGGCTTTCCCAATACAAGTATTCTGAATTCAAATGTTGCAGAAATAACTGAATATTTCCTTGATGTACCAAACTACATTATACTAAACATATTGCAGTACAATATTTTAGTATTTTAAAGTCGTACGACAAGAGCTAAAACTTTATAAACTGCCCCAATTTAAAACTGAAAAAAATTAAATTTTATGTGCAAACATGACTATTTTTAGCTTAAGTTACTATCATTATTATTTTGTACATAAATGTTTTGTGTTTCAAAACTTTTGTGAAAATATTAGATTAAGATAAAGCTGAATAAACTGACGTCTTAATAAATGCTATCAATATTATACAAAAATATATTTTGAATTAAAAATATTATTTTCAGTCATATTTAATTAAAATAGTCTTTTAATGCAGAATATATACTTTGGAAAAAAACATACTAAAAAATAGAGCTTTACAGGCATTATAAGTTTTTGTTTTATGACTTTACAAACTTTAAATGCGTTTTTCTCAGACTTTCAATTTTAAAGATATAAGTGTTTTTTAATCCCTAAGGCCTTTTTCCTGTTCAAAATAGAGCCTTAAATTTTTTTTGTATATACTCCCAAACGTATGTTCTATAAAAGTTAGAATGGATGTAGGGCAGATATCTCTAGTTATTTTTCTATAAAAAATGCTAAAGTTGATATTTTAAAAATTTTCGTGTTTTTTCCAGGTTTTTCTAGAAAATAATTATTAAAAATTAACAAGGGAATAGATTTTCAAATCCATACTAAATTTGGTTTGCAATAATCTAAGAAATATAAATAACTTAAAATGACTAAAAAATTTTAAAAATTGAATATTTTATAAAAATTTGAAAAAACTTCAAAAATTCCTAATTTTTTAAAATTGTAAAATAATAGCTGGTCAAACTGACTTTTTACTTACAGAATCAACTTAATAATATAACATAAATATAAAACATCAAATATTTTAGTGTAACTGCCTCCAAAAAAAATTTTTGAAAAAGGGTACCGTGTAGCCTTAACAGTTCTCAATTCTTTTACAATCTTCTATAACGCAATCTTTTTAAAAAATGTCGCATAACAAGTTTATTAGATGACAAAGAAAAAAATGGCGCACAAAAATGGCGATAACGGTTCCAATTCCGAACTGTTGTGACAATAGGAATAACGAATCATTTTCGAAACATGAATGATACTGGTTGTAGAGTATTGGATACGAAAACTCACATTCAGGCTATAGATATAAATATATACAATTTTATTTACAAGAACATCTAAAAACATCTACATCCAGAGCACGTTTTGCCTTCTGTTTTCAGCCTGACTCTAAAAACCCGGGCCCCTTTGCATGTACCTTTTAGAGGAGTCTATTCAGAACGTTGGGAAAAGGCTTTTTGGGCAGCCCTCCCCCTAAAACCAGGCAGGTTCCGTCCCCCTCCGACCGACATCATGTGTTGTCATAATAAAACGTTAAAAACCCTTCCTTCCCCAGAGAGAACTTTTTCTGGTAGCAAAAAGTTCTGTTCCTTGAATATCAACTAAAATCATTTTAATTGTCAACAGGAGATATCATTAAAGTTTTAGATAACACCCTTTTTAAAAGTGTACGATTCCCCCTGCCTAATTAATCCTTTTTTTAATAAAATTTTTACAAAAAACTCACTTCAATTATAAAAATTTTTGTATAAAAGATACAAATATATATGTATCCCTGGTCAAACCTTATGACAATATTAAAAAGGGAAATGATTTTTTCAGGCGATTGAATATAATACATTTTTTAGAAAAAACCCAAATTGTTAAAATTTATGCTCTGATACAAAAGAAAATAAAAAAACAAAAAATTTTCGGGTTGAAAAAAAAATTGTTTAAAATGGGGCATAAAACTGAATTAGTCGACAAATTTTCCTCCAGTTTTAAAGAACTCTGGACATTCAGAAGTCCCTTTAATGTATCCTTTTTTGATTTTTTAACAGTTCTGTTAGTGGTGCTAAACTCGAGAACATTGGGATGTACCCGTTATAATATCCCCTTCCCCAAAAGACTCTAACCTGAGTTTTAGTCCTTGAACTGGAAAACTAGTATTTTTTGAACTTTTAGTTAGCTGAGACCCTTTTCCAACCCTACGACATGACTAAGATATTTAACGTTATCTTGTGCGAATTTACACTTTTTCTGGTTTGATTGTTAAACGAGCATTATGTATCCTTTCCCTACCATCTATGTGGCTTATATGATCGTCCCAGTTTTCTGAAAAATAGCCACATCGTCAAATATGGTAGGCAAAAATTTCAACCCCCGAAGTAGTTCAGCCATCAATCCGAAATAATAGAATACATTTTTTGAAAGGTCATTCAAGGGCAGTAAGTTTTAATTTTTTTAAAAAAACTGGAGTTTTACTCCGAATAAGGTTCCTTCATCTGTTTGAATCTTTTTGGGAAAAACCCCTTTTAAAAAAACCCCACAAGTTGGATGCCGTCTCAGGGACTGGCACTGTCTCATGGCACCCCGGCGACATAGACATGTAGGTAAAATATGTTTGTTCTAG
>BMAV01002424.1:28099-44842 GCA_019973955.1 Trichonephila inaurata madagascariensis | reverse complement strand
TATATATATATATATATATATATATATATATATATATATCGCTATTCGTACTAGCACGACATCGATAGTAAAACTGATTTATTTGATTGCATTCATAGCATTTCTTGCTAAATTGTATTACATTGTTCTTAAATAATAGAATTTTTTGGGGAAATAGGTCATAAAACCAGACCACTCAGAACAGTCCGGAGGGCCATATGTGGCCCGTGGGTCGAAGGTTGAGTATTGCTGCTATAGAGAATAGTTAAGATCTTCTCATTCAAGTGCACTACCCTACTTTTAACTACTATACTACTCTTAACTCACCCCCTGGGTCTTTCTAATTTTCATCTACTCTTACTGGCACTAATCAAAACCTTATTTTCAAATTTGTTAATTATACTGGCAACACTGCTTCCATTAAAATTAAATTCGACCACTTCTTTTTTACACCTATTAACATTTATTTTCTCTCTTTTTACGACGATTTCAGTAACTCTATAAAGCAACTTGGCTCTAGTAAATGTATGAGTAAAAATTGTCTCTTTGCTGGGGACTTCAATGCAGGTCTTTCATATGGGGTTACAAAAGCACTGCCCACTGGGGGGAATTCCTTATGAATATTTTACTTTATAATAAGTTACATGTTTATAACATCCCTAGTTTCAGAAGAAAACCAAAGTCTTCAAAAGGAAATTCTAACCACACCATTTCTTTGAATGATTTTTACTTCTCTAACAACAAATGAAAAATTCTTCCAATCAAGCCTTTTACAGATCATTGCATTGTGCTTGCCCATACCCGGTGTAATTTCACTTTCTCTGATTTTATATTTAAAACCAAATATGGCATTAATATATAAATGCATCCTTAATTTCCACAAACGCACTAGCTTTCTTCTATCCAGCCTTTCACGAGTTTGTACTAGTAATGAACTGGAAGACTTCTCTATTCCACTTATCAATACTACGAGATTGTCTGCTTTCTCTTCCTTGAGAAAGCGAGGGGTCCCAAATGCTAAAACTTTTAAATGGTTAAATAATACTTCTTTAAGACCTAACCACAATCACACATTTAAATGCCTTTAAAAGAAAACTTATTTCCTGTACTAAGAGCAAACTACATGTCAACTAAAGGCACATTCACTCTCTGTTAAATATTAAATCTTTCTCGCTGAATATAAAAAAATAATCATTGACACAAAATGTAATGCATTTAAATCCTTCTGCTCTATCGAAAATCCGGATTTGCTTTTAAAACTTCCTCCCCTTTTCCTTGCTAAGACTACCCCTCCCTCCTCTTCCCTCGACCTCGACCCTGCATGACTTTTAGGAGGATTAATTCTCCTAGTACGACGCTTACTTTCAATGTCGGGCTCCCTCCCCCTTCCTGTTCCCCCTCTTAGAAACTTTACCTTTCTAACCCCTCCGATCTCTCTCTAGTTCCAATCGCCTTTCATTATATGATGGGGAAACTCTAGGCTTTGACCTTCTCGATTACTCCCTTTGGAAACACCTGTTTCATTCTTTCCCCTCCACCTTACATTTTTTTTTGGTTCTCCCAACTTTGTATTTCTCTTTGTATCTTTTCTTCCCCATTCAAGGACACGAAAAATGAAATGTAACCCATCCCCCTTTTTTCCTACTGTCCTATCTGTTTAACTACTTCAGTAAAAGCTTTGAAAAGAATTTACCTTACTAAGCTTTTATGTTGGATTTTAAATAACAAAATTCTCTACAGCCTAGAGGGGAAAATCAACTTAATTCAACACATCAAAAACACAAGAAAAGTAAGCACACAGTCTCCACTTTTATTGATATAAAATCTGCTTTTGATAACTTTGATTGGACCATTTAACATTTTTAAAAGTTACAAAACTTCCCTTTATTTAAAAAAAAAAAAATAAATATTTGCTATTACTTTGCTATTACCGTGGCGGTAGGAACATTACCTGGAGCGACCTATCCTTCACTATTCTGAAGTCTAATTTTACAGGTTACGCACAAGGCTTATGACTTTCTCCACGCCTTGTAGAATAATATTTACTTAAGCCCCATCCCTTTCCTTAATACTGATCTCTTCTTTTTACAAGCCTTCGCAGTTGACCTTACTATTGTCTTCCGGTCTCACTACAAAAAAGATTAAAAATAATACTAACTTTGTCTTAAACTTAATTAATGCTAAATCATCTGATTTAAGACAAACTGTTGACATCTCTAAAACAATTTTGTTATTTTCAGGTGTCTAATTGATTCATATCCGTGGTTTACGTGGCAGCTAAGCCATTAGAAAGTTTTCAAAATTGGCTCCAGCAGCATCCGGATCACCAAATTTCATAAATATTTGGGACCTAAATTGATTATTTTTTACCTTGAACCACTCATATTAATTTTATTAAAAGAAAAAAAAAAAACCTTGCATATTTTTTTCCACTACCAGGGGACAGCAAAAAATTTAACCATCAACATTTTTAGGATGAAGCGTTGGTACGTTTCATTTGTCTAGATAATTATCATTAACGGAACGGGGCTGTGGGGTGGGTCTCTGACCTTCACTCAAAGACGAAGACTTAAATCCATCCAAGGTATTTCCCTATTAAAAATCCCTGAACTTACAAAACTTCTCCAACTGATGCACATATAAAATGAAACTAGAAAACAATGAAAGTGCCTTCTTCTGGGAGGAGTGGGGGAGGGGTATATCCGGGGGAACGGCGATGTATTCATGCGATACCTAGGTCGTAATGACTCGAAGGTAAATGAATCCTTCATAAAAGATAAATTGCATGCTTTTGTTTCTTAATTTTTACTACTTTCCAGACTTTGAAATAAACATTATTTTTTTTTTCACACTTTTGCTTTTCCAATTTTGGGTTTACTTTATTCCATTTTCTGATGATTATGTTCTGACACCTGTATACCTCCTCTAGATGTAGTTTACAGGGGAATTCTGTTTGTTCCCAACTGCAGTCGGTACTCGAGACACTAATATCCCACTTTCCTTTTCGATTTTTGTTCAAAACTAAAGACATAACGATGTTTCTTCTGCGTTGACGATTACAGGGGGTGCAGTTTGATGTCCACTTTACGGCTACAACGTTAACACCGTTTATATGACTCTAACGGGGCCCCTCTTTTATTTCCGATCCCAGAAAAGGGTAGACACCATAGAAGATGGACATATTTTTTGAGTTCCCAGATTTTCACGACGCAGAGAGTCCCTTACAGCTCTTTTAAGAGCTTTCATGGTCAAGGGTTCTGTTTTTTTTATTAAGATGTCGAACACATATTTGGAATAAATGGAGATAGTCACACAGCGGACTACAAAAATTGCTGGATGTTATAAGTTACATGACATTACACTCTTCTCAACAAGCACAACCGAATGCTGACATCCCAGAGCCAGGAAAAGAGTACAATTTTTAGGAAATCCATTGTTGATGTTGAAGAAAAAGGAATAGACTCTACCCCTCTGCATTATCTCTAGATCCTTTCACCATAGTACCCTATTTACTGAAGTAAATTATGATCCTAATGAAAATCCCACTAAAAATAACGAAATAATAATTGATATAGATAGCTATAAAGCTATTCTCAATAATTCTAGTAATGAAAGCAATAAAAAAAACGTATATAAAAATAAATGTAAGGAATCCTCGGAAGACTTTGTCTTCCTCAAGAAAACTGTCCAAACGGCCTTTCCGTTGAGATAAGCAATAGTTTAGATAAACTAGAACAGTATTTCCAGCAGCCACAACCCGACAACATCCGAGAAAGTACTCCCAAGCCCAGAAACCCTCACCGAATTATGCTCAAAATTAAACCCAATTACAGCGAGCAAATTAAATACATTCATGAAAAATTCCCCAAACTAAAAAATAAAAAAAACCTGCGAATTCATAAAACTTTTTACTAATGACATTTACGAATATCGAAGTCTTACTCACGAGGTAATGGAGGGTAATGACTTCGAATATTACGTATCAAAAATTGATAAACCAAAAAAAAAAGTTTTAATTAAAGGAACTCCCATTTTCATCAAATAGAAGAAATAAAAAGTGA
Source organism: Trichonephila inaurata madagascariensis (assembly GCA_019973955.1). Classification (NCBI taxonomy): domain Eukaryota; kingdom Metazoa; phylum Arthropoda; class Arachnida; order Araneae; family Nephilidae; genus Trichonephila; species Trichonephila inaurata. The sequence goes on along the minus strand of BMAV01002424.1, from coordinate 40,802 downwards.
TTTAGAAGACCTCGGTTATACCGTGTAAAATGTCTCCCAATTAATCCCTATAAAACAAACTAAAGAAACTTTCCCATTCTTTCAAGTTGCCCTCCAGAGAAACAAAAGTAGCCAGACAATTTTTGATGTTGTGCATTTGGGTCATATGCAAGTTAAAGTTGAGGGATTCCACATTAGAGGAGTCACTCAATGCTTTAATTGCAATAACTTCTATTACAACTCCACGAATTGTCATCTCAAACCAGGCTGTCTCAAATGTGGCAAGGACCATCTCACAAAAGATTATGAAATTAAGGGAAGGCAGGAAAATCTATACTGCATTAATTGCCAGGAATATGGTCTCACTGCGTCCAAAATTCCCCAAGACCAAACAAGTTTTCCTCTAGAAGAAATCAACAGAGCCAAAAACTTCAGTAGTAACAATGTTAGACAAGGAACTTCCTTTGCAAATATTGTTAGCAGTAATATCCTTGACCCCCCAACACTAGACGAAAATACCTCCCCCTGAAATAACAATATCAATAGCAAAAGTTTCCGAGGACTCCCAAACCAAGATAACAATGAATCTGACCTAGCACAAACTCTAGAATTTTTTAGTATTATTTCTAAATATTACGTAAAACAGGGGTGTCAAACTCGTATGATATTACGAGCCACATGGTCTATTTTATTATAAGTTAGGGGCCGCATGTTTACGATCTTCAAAAAATCAATAAAATACGATTTTTATAATGTATTATGCATTTATTAATCTAAAGCTCAATGTATTGTATATTATACGCATGTAGTCGTTTTAATTTCATGTTATCTCTTCACTTAATCCATACAAATTTTATATTTTAAAAAAAAAAATTAAGAATTTCAATTTAACATCACTTTTTAGAAGATATTTGACATCAATTTTTTCACAAAGCAAGTCATCAAGATTTTATTCAAAAATACTGAGCTGATGTAATTTTTAATATATTGGTTTTATCTTTAATGTTGATTGGATTTAATTTTATCTTTCTGAATTCCTGCTATTTTTCATTAAAGAAAATAATTGCCCACTTAAATAAGTGCTTCCGAACATAGCCATTATTCGCATAATAAACGATAAATTTTAGCAAAAAGATCTACTGGTAAATACGAGTATGTATAAAAATCTCTAGAGAATTTCAACTTCCATAGATTTTTTCTTCAACAAAAAAAGAATCACATTGGATTTCAATTAATTTATTTGTAATCTTTTATTAACAATTTCAACATCAATAGATAGAGATAAAGTAAAAGCGCGAAATTAAAACTCACAGCTCTTAAAATTAGAATTGATAATTCCGTTTCAAACAATTTAATTCTGAGAGCGTTTTCAGTAAATTTTAGTTTAAGGGATTTAATCAACAGATATTGATAGCTTTCAAGTGAGACAAGTTTTCTTTTCTATTTATTTTCGCCAAAGTAATAATAATCAATATTATCAAATAGAGTTGTAACAACATGATTTTTGCCTTAAAGCTTAAAATTAAGTTGATTAAGATGGCTTGTAATATCAACTGATAAAATCAGGTCCTTTATGCATTGCCCATCTTTTAATTCACACATTCATAATATTTTTATTTCCAAGAAAATTATAATTTCCTCCAGCAATATGAAGAACCATTTTAACACTTTATGATTTAAAAGCCATTCAGTTTCCATATGATATAGTAGATCTTTCAATTCATTCTCTATATCTTTCATAAATGAAGTTAATTCACGATGATTAAGTCTATGTTCTCAAATATAATTTACAATTTTGGTGACTATTTTTAAAACACGTTGTATCTTTAAAACTTTGGAGCACAATACCTGCTGGTGTATAATACAATGACAATGCCAAAAACCATTACTGCCATGCTGTTTGCATGTTTCTTTTAATATTGCAACAACTCCTTTAGTAATATCAGTCATGCAAGGCAAAACAACTTTTCCAATGGTAATTTATATTTCTTCAAAACCTCTATGAGTACATTAAAAATATCAGTTTCAGTTGTATTTTGAATATGAATGATTTCCAAATGTTTTTCCCTTATTTTTAAGGTATCCGACTACGTTCGGAACCGTGATTTTGCAAAAGTGTATAAATGGATAATATTTACGATATTTAGTGTAACGTAATTAGAAAATGTACATAAAATTGTTTTAAGAATAGTATTAAAATAAAAAATTATTTAAGTACAATATTTTGACAAAAAATGAGCATAGAATGACCCATTTTCAAAATATTCTTATTTTGTGAAAAATGCTTCTATTATAATAATATTTTGCCTGTATATAGCTCAACTGTACAGAGGCTCAACTAGAATTTTTAAAATATATAACTTAGAAGTGGGTTTATCCATGTTTTACAACAACGAGAGGGGGGGGGAGAAATTTTAAGAAAAAAACGCCGATAATTATTTCAATCGGTTGTAACTCAGAAAATAATGTGAATTTTTCAAATATCATAGTTGAGCCTCTGTACAGAGGTCTGAGCTATATGCAGGCAAAATATTATTATAATGGAAGCATTTTTCACAAAAGGAGAACATTTTGAAAAAAGGTTATTCTAATTTTTTGCCGAAATATTGTATTTAAATAATTGTTTTTGTCAAAATGTCATTAAAACAATTTTATACATGTATTCTAATCCAATTGACACTAAATATCATGAAAATTATCCGTTTATGCGTATATATATATGTATAAGGTCCACCTCAAATAAATTGCAAAATGAAAAAAAAAAACTTTAAAAACCTGATATTTAAAAACTTTTAAAAGGAGTCGGCAGACCGCAACTTTCGTACTGGCAGGCCACATGGGGACCGCGTGTTTGACACCCCTAAAGTAAAGGAAACCCCCTAAATTTCTCGAACTTACCACTAAACTTAAGTCATCAGAAACAAAGAAGAAACCTATCCTTCAGTCCTTTAGTTGAAACTTTGCTTGAACAAAATTAAGTTAATTTGAATAAAATCCCCCTTCCCTTTTTAAAGCAATTTTATTTTCACTTTTACGTAATTCCAGGACTTCTCTTTTTATTTTAACAGCTCTAAATTTCAAATTCTGGAAAGGGCAGAAAATCCAAAAGCTCTCTAGCATCCGCCAATATATAGAGCAGGGGTGGCGAACCTTTAAGGATCAACGTGCCTTTTTCTTCTACAGAAATATTTAATGAGGTATAGACGTGCCCAAGGCTCTTTATTTTCTACGAAAAAATACGTTTTGAACTTTATAGTAGTAAATGTTTTAGTTATTGTGTAATTCAAATTATATGAAATATAATTAGCGTGATTTCTGCTGTTTCAGATCGGATGACAAATAACTTACATTAGGATTGTAAGATGTTACTTTTAGCAGAATGCATGCGGAATTGGGTCATCCGCCCAAGAGTCATCTGTCAAACGGTTTTTAAGTGACTCTGTAATATTATTCATCTTTGAAAATAATGACTCGTAGGCGTTGGTAGATGGAAATATGGTTAAAATAGCATGGTTTAGCTCTTCAAATAGTTCAATGTGTCTGGAATCGAATTCCATGTTTCCGAATTTTCATTACTAGCATTTTTACTTATATCGCCTGTTAATTATTCTGTTTCAATCAATTCCAGCTTTTTATTTTTTTCAACAAATTTTTGAATCCGCATTGAACTAGACTGGAAATCAATCAGAGAGTTATGCATTTCAAGTTTTTCAATTGCCAACCAGTCGAATAGGGACAAGTTCAGTTTTTTAAATAGTCACATCAGGGTACATAAAAAACTTGAGTGTTTCCGATAATTCTTTGACCTGTGAAAATCTCGTTGAAAACTACGACCGATCACTAGCTTTTGTTCATAATACTTCATGTTGTATTTTGTCATTTTGAATTAAAATGCAGATCGTTTTGATCGGTGGCGTGCCCAAAATATTGTGTTACGTGTCATATGTATGGCACGCGTGCCATTGGTTCGCCATCCCTGATATAGAGAAATGCTCCTTACAAGATGTCAAAATGTTTTCTCTCTCAGCCTACCCTATTTACCGAAGCCACGCCTACACCCAGCTAGCCAAGGCTGCAAAACCAATCCACATGTCATTTCCAGCCAGATGACCGAGGACTGCTGAGCAGTTCGTGTGCCCAGTGTATGTTTAAGCCAGGTGTATTCAACATTTTTTCCCGCCGGGCTACATACATGCAACAGGTATTTCACGTGGACCGAAATATGAGCATGATGGAAAATACACACTATAAGACCAAAGCCACATTGGACAAAGCAAAATGGATCCAAATATTAAATTTGGATTTTATTTTAATACGTATTAACTTTTCTTTCAAACACTCCCAAAAAAATTTACTTTCCCACATTTTTTGCTGAGTAATAGGGTCGTTTCAATTTCTTTTCATCCATGACCAAACCGCTTGCTTACATTCTACTATAAAAAAAGCAAATTGATAGAAAAATTCACAGATTTAATTGCTTGACTGATAGAATTTAAAGCTTAATTTTTAGCACATTGTTCTACAATAATACAATTTCTTCATGCAATGAGACATGAGACTGCAGGTTGAGTATCACTGGCCTAAGCTGTCTCTTTTTCTTCACCTCCCCATCGTTCTTGAAACCCGGTTAATTCTCAGCTGTCACATTATTTGTCGAAGACACAGCTACGATGATTATTTTAGACGCCCTGTACTGAACAGAGTCAATTTTCTCTGTTGAGGTGGAAGCTGATGGAGCCCAAAGAGGTACTGCATATTCGAGGATTAGTCTTTAGAACCCCAAGACGAACCGCAAAGTTTACGAATATTGAGTTTCTTTAAAGCCTTTTGCGACATATTCTGTATATGCTTGGTGAACCTCAATTCCTCATCTAGGGTTAAGCCGAGGTATTTTTGATGGGAGATTTTTTCAACAATTGAGTTATTTAACCTTAATTCAGGGAAAAAGACTACCCTGTTCCTACCGTCAGTAGAAAACACACAATATTTGGTTTTTTCTGGATTTATCAGCAGTTTCCGTGTGGTGACCGGAGTAGAATAGTCCCAAAGTAAGCTCATGCGTGTAGTAAAAGGCGACTAAAAAGAGCAGAAGTCGAACCGCTCGGGGCTCTGGCAAGCCTCAATTATGACAAGTGAAACATTCACACATTAATAATATTAATTTGTGATTTCCAAGTGTCACCTACTATGCATTAAATTTAGTACCTGGAATATGTGCTTGCATTTTTTTTTTTTTTTTTTTTTTTTTTTACAAAAGCTGTCGAAGTCTAACCAAATTGAAGTTATCTTCATTCACATTTCATATTCTGTTTTTGTGATTCGTTTTTATATTTTTGTTTTTGTAGCCACTCACGTTGAGAAATGTTTCGACCTTAAATTCATTGTTGTGAATGGTGTTAAAATGTTTATATCTGTGTGAAAAATCTTACGTATTTTGTATGAATTTGCAAACTAAAATTAAAAAACCGTTCTTGCTTAAATTTAGATTTAACATTGAATCTGTTGATATGCCGATCAGATGTTCCCTCTCCTTCATTATAGGTGTTTTTTCCACAATTGTATAAAGAGGTGAATTTTCTACTAGAAAACTATTTAGTTGTACAACACATTGTACTAACGAGTTTAAAATTATTCCGTGGAGTTTGGGATAGTAGACAAGAGAATATTCTAGTAGGTGGTGTGGCGTGCCTCGGCACCCACCTAATTCCTCTTAAATGGAACCAACCGGCGAGCAGGAGAAGTGAACTGATTTGAACGGACACTGGCTCTTCACTTCTCTCTCTGACTCGCACGAGGAAAGACGTGCTTTCCCTTTATTCAATTTCCATGTTTCAACCTAAGTAATTAGTAATTCTTATAATATTCTATAATGCTGTAAATTAAAAATATGTTTAACCTTTTTTATCATTAATTTTTACTATTTATATGGTGTAGAATAACCCTTAAATAGATTCTCACTTCACGCCATAGGTGGCACATGTAAAGAAAAAACGTTTTAATGTTCTTTTCTTATATTACATTAAAAGTTTAAAAAGTATTGCAAAATAAAGTTTTTATTATATATAAATAAAATTTTTAGTTTTTGATTAGTGGGATGAGCTTCAGAAACTTGTGGTTACACACACTTCCCAGAGAACGTGAATTCCTTTTGCATGCACTTTTATAATTCTCCTTTGAATTTCCTTACTGTGACTCATGGAACCCCAGGTTCCATGGAACATAGTTTGAAGACCACTGTCTTCAGCGAACCACCTGGGCAATTAAAAACTTGATCAATCAAGAGTTCATGAGAGACATAAACAAATTTATCTTAATGTCAAACGTTTAACAATTGTTAAAATACAATAAAACATTTTTTTATAGAAAAGTTTAGAAAAAATCTAAACATTTACTTATATATTCTTTCAATATGCTAATATTTTGTTAAAATTTCTTCAATTTTTTTTTAAAAAAATTCTTCAATTTTTTTTTAAAAAAATTCTTCATGGTTTTTCTTTTTCTATTAAATCAACTTAAGAAAATAATTTTTTAAAGCACTTGTCTTCTTTTAGGAAAGCACTTTTATTTCCTATTTTACAAATGTGTAATATATATATATATATATATATATATATATATATATATAATTAGGTATTTATTTTACTTTATTTTTTCTTAATAAGCTATGATATAGAAAAATTATTTTCAACGACTCAATGGCTTCTATTTTGTCCATTTTATGTTCAAAAAATTGAAACCCCAGTGAAAACTGGAATTATAGTTTACATATTTTGAATATCGATTTAAAAATTAGATAGAATTTTCATACATTCAATGTTAAAGTTAAGATTCATGAGATCTTTATTCCATAGTTTTCTTTAAAAAGTTAAAAGTGATTTTAAAAATTTGTATATAAATCAAAAACATTGAATATAATTTTTAAAATATTTTGTTAGTATTATAAAGTGGATTCTCACATCCACAATGAGATTTTAAAATGTGAAAAAGGCTGAAAAACGAATGTTTATGAAATCTCTTTTCCTCTTTCAAAAAAAAATTAACGTTTTAATCAAAACCGGAATTTGATTTATTCAAAGATCATAATCAAATTTTGAAAAGTGGTAGCACCAGATTTAGATTTGTTTGCAGACCATAGCCAGTAAAAAAAAACATGGTTAACAACAATTGGATAATTCCAGGACCTAAAATAAGAAAAGCAGTGAAAAAAAAATACTTCATTAAAAAAATCCTTATTATTGATAAACATTTTTATTGTACAACATCATACCCATATGAATATAATATCGAATAACACATCACATTTAATTAACCTCATATCAAGGAATTGATGAATCCTTGAATCTTATTTTGTAGATAGAATTCAAAAATGTGAAAGAAATTTACGTAATTTAATACACATAGCTCTGAAACAATCCTATATATCATTAAATTTGTAAAGTATAAAAATTAAATTGATATTTTCATTTGTCGTATACAAGTTCTGTACGCGTATCTCTATACTTAATATAATTAAAACGTGAAATATAGTAGTTTTTATCCCAATCAGAAAAGTTCGCGAAGTTTTAATTCCTTTTCTGTTTTAATAATTATTGTTTAGTCAGAAAAAGTCGCAATGTTTTTAAATTTTATTAACAAGAAGCAAAATATAAGATATGCCGAATTAAATGCAAGAAAATAAAAACATTTTTACGATTTGAAGGAAGTCCAATCTTGAAAACTTTAATCTAAAATAATTGTTAGCACAACCAATAAAATTTATTTTGCAAAATTTAGCCGATTTTTAAGCACATAAAAGCTTTTTATCTCATGACTTAAATAGTCTCCAAAAAATCTATATCCTTTGAAAATCAAATTCACAAAATATTAAAAAACTTGGAGTATTAAAAGTTTACATTATTTTTATATTTATTTTAATGTTAATATTTTGTTCTGTTGTTGAAAATTGTTAAATAAACTATAGTTTGCTAGAATAAAATAGAATTAATTATAATCATTGAATATTGTCTTGTTTTCTAATCACCATGAAAAGCTATTAAACATTTCTTACACTTACTCTGTTAAAAGTTAAATACAAATATCAAAATTTAAAAAGTTTTTTTTTAATATAAACCAATTAAAAATGACAGTATTTTTTTTTAAATTTAATTTCTCTTTAAAATTTTGTACCATGTGGTTCTTGCGTTAATATATTTTACAGCTTCAATTTATACACTGTCAGATTAAGTTATTTTAACTGATACGCTAGCAGATATTCTTCTAACCCGAACCCGTACACAGCACCATCTGAGAACTGCTACATGTAATAATTAGTAGTTATAGAATTTCACATAATGAATCTTTGATAAAATCTTATTCGTCCTACGACTCATCTCACGGTTTATCTGTTTCTGACTTGTCCGATTCCAGAGTTGCATCTCAATCAGTTTAGTAGTATAGTTTACTTTTTTCCATTAGCTTGTCTTATCTGACATATTTATAGCCATACAATATCAGCGTAAGCTTGTATTTTATTTTTTATTATGTCAGAATGTATTTTGTTTTGCTTCCTCACAGTAAATTGGTATTTTTTTTTTAAATCATCCTTTATTTTCGACTTTTCGATACACTCGCGTCCCCCTAGGAGGACGCACCTCACAGTTTGAGAAACACTGTATTGTGGTAAACAATTCTGGCCAGAAGGAAATCAAACAGTGTTATTTAGAACTTTCAGTGAAGTATCCTGTTGACATTTAAAATGATTTCAAATGATCCCCAAAGACTAGAATTTTACCTTCATCAGAAAAGTTCTCTCCCCATGTAGGAAAATTTTTGCTTATTGTGAACATCATAGAAAACAGTTTATTTCGTCAGGAATGAAAGAACCAATCATGACAGCCTCAGACTGTACGGGCAAAAGCCGGGAGAGAGAGGAAGAGGGTAGTACCCCAGAGGTGTCGAGAGAAGAGAATGGTGATAGAGAAGGTGATGTTTGGAAGATGATAAGGTAAGAGAACAAAAAATAAAACATAAATATAATCATCTCTAGGCTGAATATTTTCATTTCCAGTGCGTTACAATGACAATACAGTGTACAATGAGCACAGGTTTTTAAGAAAGCGTCATTTTTGAAAAGGAGCATGGTAAGCCTCTTACAGAGAATCATAGAAATGTTAGAAAGTGAAAATGTCAGTAACAATAAGCAAACAAATAACTTGTAGCAAAAGTTGAAACTTTACATATCAGAACGCATAAACGATAAATGTGTACAGAATGTGACCCTATAAAAAAGTAAAAAAAAAAAAAAATACTCGAACTAAAGATATGAATTATATCTGTTATTTCTCATCCAAAAACTTGTATTTATCCGTTGCCAATCGGATTTATTATAGAAAATATGGCCAATAATCATATAATTTTAACACTTAAATAAAAACTGTAGCTTTCTTTCAACATTTTTAAAATTTTATAAATAATCAAGAGCCTAGACGAAAAGGAAGGAGATAAAAAGAACAAAAAAAGAAAGGGAGAATATGAATGAACTAATATAATATAAAATGAACTACTTAAAATATATTTCTCAAGACAGAGTAATTCTTGGTCAATTAGAACCACACACATGAAACGGGACATTTTTACGACAAAATATAAATATATAAGAGTAAATGAAACAAAATTTTGGGTTATTTTTCTTATCATTTTAATTAAATTAATAATAGTTTTATAATGAAGGACTTCTGTAACATTACCATTTTCATAACTTTGCTATTTTTTAAAGCATTTTATTGCCTTAGATTGTACATTAAAATACCTTCAAAATTATTTTAACTATGATAGTAGTAAAGAGGAAGATGGTTTTGGGTTGGGAAGTGATAGTGATAGAGTGATAGTGATAGTGATATAGTGGATATAATGTGTGTTTTGATTAGCTGACTGAAAGTGGTCAATATGACAAACTGTTGTATTTAACGTACAAGAGTAAGAAGTGATCCACCGAAAACCCAGTATACTACACAGTTTTTTTTTTTCCCGTATAGAAGCATTTCACTTGGAAGCTTAATGACAATTGTAAAATCGTAAGAAAAGTTAGTGGAGAGCAATATATGCGCAAGTGAAGAAGAAAGAGTAAAAATTACTAAAAGGAGTTTATATACATATATGTATGCAAGTTAGCGAAAATTCATAAAATAAACAACAGATCCATCCATTACAAAAATGATTAACAACACATTCCGTACAGTTAAGAGATAAATAAAAGAAGGAAAGCAAAATGATCTTGAAGCGCTTTTTTTTCTGACAAAAGTAGCTTTCAGTGTAGATTTAAATCAACTTTTTTTCATCGTGCTCTTACTCTGTTTTGATTAAGATTGACCACAACACTTCCATTACTTAAGAATTGTAAGTGATAAAAATCTTGCTTTGCCCTTCATTCTTCAAACTCGAATAATTTGTGCAGAAATACAATAAGTTAGTTACTCTGGAGATCTAGGGTAATAATGGAAACAAAAGTTACTGAGTAAACAAGTAATATAAAAAAAAAATTAAGTCAATTCCTACTTAGATCAACAAAGAAAATTTTTCTTTTAGATACTTTTTATTAAATAGTTACAATTAATATAAATATGTATATACATAGGACAGAATCACAACATTAAGTGGTAATTAATTTTTATTCATTATCATTAAATTATCGCATTGTCATCCAAAACAATCGTGTATATAAAATTTCAGTTCAACTGAATGCTTTAAAACGGGAGAAAATAACATTTTCATGTTTTGACACAAGTCGCCAAAAGGGTCACTAAGTCACCAAAAATTATGCCAACGTGGCTGTATTTTTTAAATAATTAGTTGTAATCAATTATTTTTTAATTATAATTAAATTACTGTATTGTCATCCAAAATAATCCTGTATTTTGAATTTCAGCTCAATAGAGCGCTTTAAAATGAATTTTATATTAACGATTAAAAATTCCACCAAGATAAATAGGTAGATAAATAAATAAGTAGAGAGTGTGAGCTATAATAGTAGAGGAATTGAAAAATAGAAGGGATCAAAGCAAAATTGTGAATTAATAAGGGTGGAGATGTAAATAATTATTACAATTTTTTTATGATACTCTTAAATGCGGTATTGTGAGTAAAAGTTACTGGCGGGGTTTTTAATCAAGGATATTTTTGTTTATTTTTTTACCTTGTGTTTTTATTTAAATTACGATTCGTTATGATTTTGTCGGGTTCAAGTCCTGGTGCAACTGAGGATTTAACGAGCTGGTGCACGTTAAATCTGTTGAAGCTCTGTCTTTAAGTCAGCGCTTCTCAAACTGTGGGGCGCGTCCCCTAGGGGGCTTGATAACCCTAGAAGGGGAGCCCGAGCATATTGAAAAGTCGAAAACAAAAGATTATTTCAAAAAATTATTAATTTTTTGAAAGTAAAACAAAATACATTCAGTCATAATGAAAAATACTAAGTTAAGAACAAGTTTAATAATTACCAGTGACAGCATCGGTTGTTCATATAATACACACACTTCCAAAAGTTAAGCACGGAGATGTAAAATGCAAAAAAATCAACAAATACTGATTTGATTGACACAAAATTTGGCAGTAAAGTAGCACATATATTTATACATAAAACAAAATCAATAATTATATACAGAAATGAAAAAACTATATTAAATTTTTGTAAGTTACAGATAATGTCATACTGCAGACTTAAATAGAATTATGTATAAAGTGAAAATAAACAGCATAAAATGAAAAAAAGGACATTAGTAGAGTATGTGTTCCCCCTCATCTATATACAAAGTTTACACCTTCTGACCATGCTTTCAATTAGGTTGTCAACCACCGCAGAATTAAGCAATCGCCATTCTTCTTGTAGAGCAATTTTTAGCTCAATAAGAGTAACTGGAGGTGGGAAACGTGAAGATACAGCACGGCCGAGAGCATCCCAAAGATTTTCATTTTGATTAAGGCCGGGCGAATATGCTGGCCACACCATACGAGCAATCCCTTCACTCTCCAGGTAGAAATCGATGATGTCAGCTCTATGGGGACGTGCGTTATCGTCCATTAAAACAAAAGTAGGGCCAACTGCTGCAGCGTACAATCTCACAATGGGTTCTAGGACTTCATCTCGATACCGGACAGCCATCACAGAACCCCGTTTAAAGATGTGCAGGTCGGTGCTGTATCCTAATGAAATCCCTGCCCACACCATAATGCTTCCGCCTCGGAATGCGTGATGTTCGGTGATGTTTTGGGGCTGATTGCGTGTTCCTTGTTTACGCCATATCCTTATACACTTGTCATCTGGCTCCAGAGCAAATTTTGACTCACCAGTAAACATGACATTGCCCCAGTCAGACACAGTCCAATTGCCATGTTCCCGGCACCACTTTAATCGTGCCATTTTTGATTGGACGGATAGAGGAACACAAACTGGAGGTACCCGGTCATACAGTCCATTCATATGTAATCTTCGGCGTACAGTAGCTGCAGTTATAGCCTTACCAATGGATGCTGGCGATTCCGCTTGGCTACAATAGCAATATATCGATCTTCCGCGGGCGTTGTAACCCTTGGGCAACCACCTACGGGCCTTCGGAGAACTGTCTGTGTGGTTTGGAATTGTTTCCATAAACGTGAAATTACAGAATGATAAACGCCGAGGAAAAGAGCAACATCTATGATCGACCGTCCTGCTTCAATGCGCCTCACAGCACGCCAGCGCTCATAATCTTCC
>BMAV01002424.1:16204-27177 GCA_019973955.1 Trichonephila inaurata madagascariensis | reverse complement strand
CTTTATTTGAGTAGTTAGAACATCGCCAAGTTAAACTCACACGTTTATTGTCCTTCTACCTCTGACGAGTGAAATAAAAGACAAATACACGGATTCAGACAATTATCTCTTCGATGATTCTTTAACGAGTTCACTTTGAAGTCATTAAAGAAAGTTCAAGTTGAGGCTTTTGGATATGTGACTTTGATTTAATTCCCATTCCCCTCCCTCTTTTTCTGAAATATTTGCTGTGTTTGAAAGGCGCTTGAGAGGTTTCTTGAAGGTTGCCTTGCGTGATTTATACTTCCAGAGGCAAGCTTCGAAAACGACATTTTAACTGAAAAGAGGAAAGACAAATGTTACAAACGTTAAATTCAAGGCCTTAAATGTCCTATTCTCTTTGTTAATTAGTAATTAATTGTACCGTTCCATTTTAATAATTATAAATTTTCAAAGGTCGGTTCGACGATGCGATTGATTCCGAGAAACAATTTTGGGAATTTTCCTTCTTTAATTGTAAGGATAGGATAGCCGCGTAATCATTTCTGTGCCAGCATTCCTCTTAACTGCTTTTCCACGGAAGAAAGGTAAAGCATGCCATAACACCAGCGCTTTTCTGCCTGGATCGATATTCTTAACAGCGCCTTGTTAATTAAGTGCTCTGGTCTCTTTTTGATTGCTAGGCAGGAGGAATTCTTTCGATTCCTCGTAATACAAATAACTTAAATATTTAAAGTCGGTAAAGAAATTTTTGGTTTTAAGTGAACGGCCAAGAATACTAAACTTAAACCGGGATTTTATTGGTTCAAGTTTGAAAGTGACCCACGAGAGTTTAATAAAACTGTCACGTAATGATTTGCAACTGCGGAAAGGAAAAAAGGGGGATTTTAATCCGCCAAATTCCCTTATATCTCTTCAAATTATTCTTAATTTTACAAATTCTGATAGACGAATAATTTTCATTCCATTATTTTGCCTTAAGGGTATAAGAGGTAAAGTTATATAAGACGGTAAAATTTTTCTGTGAAGTTCACAGTAGCATTTTTGAATTTTTCAATAGACTTTGCACTATATTTTTGTAAAAAATTTATTTTATAAATTTCCTCTGATTTCTCTGTTTTTGGTAATAAAACGTGAAAAATTATTTTATCAATATATCGTACTATTCTTTTTCTAAACATTGCCTTATTCCATCGAAAATAAAGCCATGTATAATAAATTCTGACTGTAAGTAGGAATACTTATAGTATAAATACATTATCCTACAAGGGGAAAAAATATCCCAAATAGAATTAATGCTAAAAAAACCTCATTGTACTCATAGAGAGTGGATTAAAGGCTGAGCAAGGCCTTCATTTTCCTTTTCAAATTAGATCTCATACACAGGAATCAGATGTAGCTCACAAGTGGCGTAGCGTGGGAGGTGCAGAGGGGGTCATGGCCCCGGACGGCATACGAAAAGGAGTGGCGGCAAGCACCGCGATATTTAAACTCAAAAAATGTTTCAAACTCCAAATCGGGCCCGCGTGACGAAACTGACGAAAACGAGTGAACGCCTTAATACACGCTCAGATGCAGGAAGTTTATTAGTCACTATACAATCGCATTTGTTTTTATGTTACTTAGACTTCTGGCAACCACAGTACTGTGTGAAGTCAATGATGCTCAAAATTATTTGCAAACACAGGGACTAAATATCCTTCAATGTGCTAAAATATCATCAATGTGCTTTACAGACCGTATTAGAAGCAAAAAGAGATGAATTCGTGGATGATATATGATAAAAGTTTATGTGAAAAGCTTGAAATTTGTTTTGAACCCCCAAGACGAATCAGGAGAAAGCATATATTTGGCGATAGAAGTAAAGATGTTCAGTTATCGTACGAAGATGACTTGAGGCGAACCATGTTTTCTTCAATTGACAGAGTAACTGCTGAAATTCGAGAAAGATTTCAACAGTAGCAGAATCTAGTGCAAAAAACATGCTTTTTTAAGGCCTGAAGTGATATTGAGCAAGGACGAATTTAACTTAGATCAAGCTCCTCTAGACATCGATAAAGAAGAATTCCAACTTGAGCGCGTATGTCTACAAGCATTCGTAGCTACAACCGACCCAGGCTTGTAAAAAAACCCTATTAGGTCCGGCCCTCTGGGCTTATTAAAATATATTATTGAGTCCAAACTTGAAGATGACTTTCCAAACATTGTCATAATGTTGAGAAATTTTTTAACATCTGCCATCAGTAATGCCAGTTGCGAGAGAAGCTTCTCTGAGCTAAAATTAATCAAAATTATCTCAGATCGACTATGTCCACGTTAAGGATTACAAATTTAGCTATTCTGGCAATTGAACATGACATACATATTGATATTGAAAATTGTATAAAAGATTTTGCTATGGAAAAAAAAGCACGAAAAGTGCATTTTTAATCAATAAAAAAAAATTTAAATCTGTTTTTTTTTTCTACTTTTACTAATTTTCTAGACTAATAATTAAAATAGAGAGGTGACAAATTTCCGTCCAGCCCCAGGCGGTGAAAGCCCACGCTACGCCACTGAGCTCATCTATATGAAGAATGTTCCAATAAAAATTGTCCCATAAGCTATCGAATAAATTATTATCTGAGTTTCCATTAAACAACTGCTATGAAAAGAGACTGATACTTGTAAAAAAGAGGCAAAGTTCAAAATCCATACTTCACAGTTTGATATAAAAGTCTATTTCAAAGGTCAGCAAAACATTTTAGCTGTTGCGTGCCAAACTGATCTAACAATATGTTTCAGCGTGACACACTGTAGAGCATATTTGAAAGAATTCAATTCCCAAATAATGCATGCAGTGTTGCAGAATAGAGGTCAATAATACAGATTTAGGGTTTTATTTTACATTAATTTTGCATGATTTAGAGTTATTTATTAGCAAAAAATAAAAAGCAACATAAAATACTATTTCTTCAATATAAATTTAAAAAATTAAATTTGTACATATATTATATGTCTTTTTTTAAGCATATTTATTAAAATCAGAAACAAACAGCATAAAATACATTAATATTCCCCTTCAATATTATTAAATAAATAAATGTTTTAATGTGAACCTTGTCTCTGCAGCACCCTACTTCATAACGTAATATTAGGGATTTTATGTGTGACTTTCAATTGGACACGATTCTGAGCATTCAGCTGTTAAACAGCTTCTTAGTGGTCTTAAAGTACTTTTAATACGAAAAAGAGATTTGCTCACATAGAACTCAAAATGGACAGCAGAGTGCTTTTGAAATTTTCTCTCTTAAAACAATTCAATCTCTCTAACATGACATTCAAAAATTTACAAAACAATTGGAGATTTATCTTTAGTTACCTTTAGGAATTTTCGTTATTCTGTAAATGACCATAATTCTGAAAATGTTTATCAAAAGTCAACTTCCATCCACTCAAAAATTGACAAATTTTTAGAGTAGTGTAGAGTGAGAGCAAAAAAATGAGAACTGTGCCGAATGCTAAATGTGGCATGCGTGCAGTGGCGCACACACGGGGGGGGGCCCCTCGGGGTCCGGAACCCCCAAAGACCTTGATTTTTTTGTACGATTAATTATAATTCTTATATAGTAAGTAAAATGTAATTAAATATTTGTTTTTATGATTAATTTTATTAATTAATGTTAATTATTTATTCAATAATTAATTTTTTGCTGTTTTTTGTTCCCGAAAATCGACAAAATCAAAAGGTGCATGATACAAGAATGGTGGACTTTCGACCTCGGACCCCCACCCCTTATTTGTTCGTTATATTACCTTATTAAAAAAGTTTAACTATAAACTTAATTTTTATGCGTAACAGTAGTAAACACTGCGTCTTTTACTTTTTTCAGGTAAAGGTATAAAATGAGTTGTGATCGGGAAGAGAGGTATACGAAAAACGCTGTAGTTTTAGTGATCGGGAAGAGAGGTATACGAAAAACGCTGTAGTTTTAGTGTTAATGGTACATCAGCAAAGAAACTTTCTTAAAAAAGAAAAGTAATTTTAAAAAGTGTATAAATGATTTTTTTTTGTTATTCAATGTCACATTTGAATTAAAATATACTTAAAAAAATATACTTTTTATGTTACATACTTTTTAAGTATTCTTCTTTTTGGAAAAATGCCGAATTGAAATAATAGCCGGTATTTTTTGCTAAAATTTTTCTATTCTAATATACTAAAATATGAAAAAATACTCTTCTAAATCATGTATTGTATTATTCGTTTAAACCAGTACTTCTCAAACTGTGGGGCGTGCCCCCTAGGGGGGTGCGAACATATTGAAAAGTCGAAAACAAAAGAGTATTTCAAAAAAAAAATTATTAATTTTTTTAAAAGTAAAACAAACAAAATACATTCTGTTATAATGGGGGGAAAAACATTTACACTGATATAATACATTTATAAATGTATCAGTACTGCACAACAAACTTTATAATTATCTTAACAATACTAAGTTAAGAACAAGTTTAAAAAATAATTTCCAGTGAACGCACCGCGCGGTTGGTCATATATAAAATTATGTGCAAAAATTAACACTTATCTGGGTCTTTTTTTTTGTACGGCTTATAATTAATCCCTTAACTGCAGATTAAAAGTTACGCGATTCACTTTCCAATGCCACCGTTTTGTACGTATGCACGCATATGTGGTGTATTTGGGGGAGGGGGAGAAAGGGAAAATAAGAAAATAATCTGAAACAATCCTTCTCAAATAATGTTAAGGTCATTTTATTGCATTCCATAGTCCTCGGAATAATGTTATGGATATTAGTCAGTGGCGCACACAAGGGGGGTGTCCTAGGGGTACAGACCCCTCCCAAAGCCCTTGGTTTTTTTCCCCGATTGATTAAAATTCTAAGTATATAGTACATAAAATTCAATTAAATGTTTGCTATTAATGATTACATTTATTAATTAATGTTAATTATTTATTCAATAATTAGTCTTTTACTGTTTTTTGTTCTGAAAATTGACAAAATCAATAGAAGCATGAGAGATACAAGAATGGTGGATTTTCGACCCTGGACCCCCCTCCCTCCTTAAAAAATTCCTGTGTGCGCTACTGATATTAGTGAACATATTTCGGAAAGACGTATATATACATCCGGGGCAATTTACGCACTGGCTGAGCGAGAAGTTTATATGCGCTGGTGGTGAAGTGGTTAAAGTCGTATTGTAGCTATAGCACCAAAGTATTGTATTATCGAATTCACACAATACATAGTTATTGTATGGAGGGGGGCGCGATGAAAATTGTGATTGGATATTAGGTCGCAAGTATTAAAAGTTTGAGAAGCATTGGTTTAAACACTTTTTCAAAATCCCAATCCCGAATGTAGGCAATCACCTTAACCAAGTAAATAACAAATTAAAATAAATAATTTTGAATAAGAATTAAAATTATATATAATAAGTAATGATTTATCAATTAAATATGAAAAGTATATATATTAATAAAATCAGGAGACACAGAACGGTTCAATTGCCTAAAATCGATCAAAACTTAAAATAAAAATTTTTTTAGCGTAAATTGTTCTTTATATTTTTTTTATAATCTCACAAAATTTGACAGCTGTATGTTAAAAAATTTAGAGTTTAGATAACTTTTATGTTCGTTTTTATTCACATTTCAATGGCAAATAGATAATTTGTATAGCCTTCTTATCTATTTCATAGCCCAGAATTGGGGAACCTCTTTACCAATAGAGGTCGCACGTTAGATTAAGTAGTAATAAAAGAGACCGTATAGTTTGATGTACCTATAAATGCGACTATTATTAAATTATTGTAGTTTTTGTACAGATTTAACAATTTTGTGCGTTATGTAGAAATATATATATAAAAAAAAATTAAATCCTTATTTGCAGTAAAATCCGGCGTATAACGCGCACTTTTGCCACAAAAAATTAGGAGGAGTGCGCGTTATACGCCGGGTAAAAAAAAAATAGCTTCAAAAATAAAAAGAGAGAGATGGGTATAAGAAAAATTAGACTTCTACGCGGAAATCGGAATAATGTTTATTTGAAATAAATGACAGGTATCTAATGAAATTAAAGGATTATAATTCTAAAGTTTACTATTTTTTCAAAATTCTGGGATAATATTTAGAATAAATGACTAAAAACATATTAGTATTATACACGCACATTTCTTGTTCCCTTGTAAAAAAAGGAGTTACACGTTATATGGCGAATGTACCTAAAAGTACAGCTTGAAAGTATGGGTGCGCGCTACACGTCGTATATTTCACGGTATTTATTATATGACATAAAAAGTTACAGTATAAAATGTTTTTGTATTCACTTGGTAAAAACTTGTCATAACATTAATCATTGATTATTATTTTTTAATAAAATTATTAAAATCATAGATCCCGTTGTAACCTTCTATACTTCACTCTGTTGGTATTTTTTATCTATGTAAGCATATATATATATTGAATCAAGCTTCATAACGTTAGGTCTCAATTGATCCTCTAAATGAGCATGTGGTGACTTTCTAACATTGGCTATTCCCACGAGCAGTCATTGAAACATACATTCATGCCATTCTTTATTTAATTTCATTGATTTTCAAACTGTTGTAATCTAGATAGTTAAATATTAATTAATACAAGAGCTAGCTTTTATAAAGGTCGCACAAGAAACTAACATGGTCACGGGTTCTCTACATCTGATATAGCCCATTACACCACATACTCTGATATGCTCAATATAAATGCGAATCTTTATAATCTTTTAATTTGTATAGCTTCCCCCCTTGTGAGTGGCATAGTCCGATTACTACTCATACGTATGTGCTAAATATGAATCTTTCAATGTGTCTAGCCTTCTTATCCCTAGCGTAGCTAGTCCTGAGTAGGTTCTGTATCAAAATTCTTTGGTGGACTTTTTTGGATAAGAAATAAAAGGTACTTATTTCGAAATGTCGGAATGTCGCTTTGGGGGTCCGCATCATTCATACGAAGGTAACTACGCCCATCATTCTTATCTATGACATAGCCTAGTAAAATGGGAGCTGTTTAAAATTACAATAATATTTTTTTTTTCTTTTCTGAAAGATTTGAAAATTTGGTAAAAACTATTCCTTAATGAATTTTTGAATCTGTAACTAGTAGGGTATTAAAATTAAAGTTACATGGTAAAATATAGTTTTGTTGTATGTAATTATATTAGTGGAATGTGCATATTTTTTACTTTTGTTCTACATTATACTATCAGAATAATTAATAACTCCATCAAAACCTATAATCTGTGGATGTATTAATCTTTTAACTCTTTTAATGTGCAATACTGTTGAATGATTCACATCAAATATGTTAAATTACAAGCAAAATTCAACGCACGATATTTAACTCTATTCATGCATTAATTTAAGTAAAGGGATAGTAAGATAAGTAGTTGATTGAGACGAGATAGAATAAAAATAGATTGAATCAGAAGATTTTCCCAGTGCTGCTTAATAGTAAGTTAATTTTTCTTTTATTGCTATTAAAATTATTTAATGTAATTTTTTTTTCTTAATACCTTCTTTATATTTAATTTTAAAACTATAAATTTTAATTTGTTTAATATCCTTTTTATGCTTAATGTATGTTTAACTAATTATGATGATAAATAGAACTATTTGTTCATAACTATTCTGGATCACTTTAAAAAAATTTTTTTTTCTTAAATTCAATGCTGTATTACTAATGATAATTATATTTTTTTCATAGTTCTATAAAAATTTGTCCTTTCGCTACTTTTTTAGTTTAATGTTTCTGTTGGATTTCTATATATGAGCCTATTTTTAAAAAAATATTACATGTTTCATTCCCATGCTTTTACTAGGATTAGAAGGAATCCCGCTATTCATGTTCGAAAAAAGAGGTCACGGAGGAGCGTCGATTAGATCAGAGGTTCTCAAACTTTTTGTCTCTTAAACCCCTTGCCATGTTTTTTGGTTTTGGGTAGACCCCTACTTACCTAATATTGAATTTTTGCAAATTTATCAACTTAAATGCCTTTTTCGCCGCTGTTACAGAGCTACTTACTTTAAAAGACTTGAAGTTTATAACTGTAGTGAAATATAGTGTTTAAAACTTTTCAGAAACACATATGTTCGGTGTTGAACGCATAAGTTTTGAGCCGCCCATAGCAACAAGTGAATATTTGTCGCGAGAGGGCGCTAGTGTGTGTAGTGCAGTGTATGTGTAAACATCGAGAGAGTAAGAGCGTATGGAGAACGCTCTAATAAAATTCCTTTTTATCTTAGTCCTGGCCATTTAATGTGTGGTGTAATCTATTTTATATTTAATTTCAAATATGTGTAGTGAATCAGTGCAGTGCAAGCGCGAAAGTGAACAACATATTAATTAGTTAAATTAAAATTTAACTAATACATAAAACAATTGATCAACAAGCAAATGCTTCCAATGGGAGGGATTAATCGGGAGCTTGAATATCAAATTTTCAACATTTAAGATCAATCTTGACAGGTTTAGCCATAAATCTCCTCTGTTAGTAGTGTCCGATCTTTTTCTTTCTTCTATTTTTTATTTTGGAGATTGGCAATCGCGCTAAAACTCCTTCTCATTGGGAAAAGTAATTAAATTTACTCACAATACACTGCATAATTCGGAATAAATAACATGCATGTCATTTAAAGCCATAATTGCTTGTATCGGTTTCTAAACTTTACTTAAAGATCTCCGTCAGGCCTATTTCAATCAGTTCCTCTTGTAATATGATATTTGTTCCTTTTTTCAATGTGACCATATGAATTCTTCGTACACATTGGTATTATCATATTCAAAGCATTCTAAAACCTAATTTGAAAATCTGAACACAGGATATTTAAATGTCGAACATAGATTAAAACGTCATTTTCTTGGCAGATAGTCTGTAACAATTGAGAAAATGGGAAAATTCGTGACGTTCAATATTTTTTTTTTCCTTTAGCTTAATTCTGGCATTAAACGCTGAAAAAATGGTCTTTGTTTTAATAAAATTTATGCTGTGCATTTTTTTTTTTTTTTTTTTTTGTAACCGCAAATTAACATCAAAAAAATTAGTAAATAAATCTGTTAAATAGGTAAAATCTGGTTTGCATTCGATTATTTTTTTTTAATTAAAGTCACGATTTGGTTTAATGAGAGCTGCTATCGTAGACCCCCATTTACACCTCATGGACCCCCAAATTATTTTTTCTCTGCAGTGGACCCCTTGAAGGTCGTCATAGACCCCTAGGGGTCGATATAGACCACTTGGAGAATCACTGGCTTTGATCGAAGCTGGGAACTTCACTTTTGTAGAGTTTGGCGGGGACAGTGGGGAAGGACAAACTGCCACGCGTTTCGTGTCGTAGAGGCGGAGGAGGGGTGCAACATTTTGCAACTCTATGCTCTCCTTGGCGACTCAAGTCGCCAAAAAAAAAAAAAAAAAGTGGTGATTTTTTAAAAAAGTCTTTATATCGAACTTGTTCCAAATTTTTAAAGTATATTCATTTCAAAGAGCTTTAAGGGGTCTCAGAGGTGTTAAATTTTTCTAAAGGTCTGAAAATATAAACAATTTTCAAACAGGTATAATTCTTCTAAATTTAAATTAAATGATTCGAATCTTTTACACACTATTTATAAAAGACTGGGGCTTCAGAAAAGTATAAAATGTTTAAAATATAATCATAATTTTAAAAATCATAAGCATACGAAAATTCTATGATAAATATTACGTATTTTTTGTGTTGCGCACGCTATTTTCTAAAATAGTAGCCTCTGATGTATAAAAATTTATAGAATTATAAAATGCATCATACTCTTTAAGCCGTACCTAATTTTAGTATTATATATCTTTTGTATTTCAAAATATTTGTAAAACATTGCAATTTTTTAAATATTTTTAAAAAATGTATTTTTTTATTTATTAAAATATGTAAGTTATTATTCTATTTATATAAAAATAGCTACAGTGTAATGAGAATACATTTAACTTTATTATTCAACCTATAGCTAGTAATTAAAGCTACTATTTTAGAAAATAGCGTGCGCAACGCAAAAAATACTTAATATTTATCATAGAATTTTCATATGCTTATGATTTTTAAAATTATGATTATATTTTAAACATTTTATACTTTTCTAAAGCCCCATTCTTTTATAAATAATGTGTAAAAGTTTCGAATCATTTAATTTAAATTTAAAAGAATTATACCTGTTTGAAAATTATTTATATTTTCATACCTCTAGAAAAATTTAACACCCCTGAGACCTCTTAAAAAAAGAGATTTTCCTGTGTTTCCTTTTTTATCCTCTTCTTGAAAATATTTTTTATGATCGTTTTAGTCCGCTAGATGTGAATCTTCAGATCTTTAATAAATATTTAAAAATACTTACAAATTTTTTAAAAAATATGAGAATGATTAGAAAAATTTATTTTTTTTTTACCGCGTTTTTGGATGTATTTTATTTTATGCAATTAAAACACTATCCTAGAGGTAAATAGAAAAGTAAGGAACTCCATAAGATTAATATTACGCTTGGGATTTCGTGGTGGAGTTTAAACGTGAACAGGCTTGTTTTTTTTTTTTCCCTAGAGCCAGCCTAGGGGGCTAGGCTTCTTCCCAAAGAGAAGGGACAAAAAATAGAATCCAGTTCAAACGGACCGGTTTCCCCTCGGCTAAAAATAGCTTCGGCAGTCAGGAGCTGGTTGGGGGGTTTCGTTTCAACAGGTCGAAATGAATGAGGCTTTTGGAGAGAAAATGTTCTCTTCATTTGCGAGGGGGAGTTGGGTAGAATGTAGGCTGGAGCAGGATGGAGGTTCATTGTGCACTGTGAGGCAAGCAGTGGGTGGACGGAAGAAGGCTTAAAAGTAGTTCTGTGTGTTGATCGTAGGATTGTTGTGATATGGGATTTCAAACTGACCTGGTCCCAGAGTGATTCTAAGCAAGTTTTCGGTTTATTTTTTTGTATCTCTTGAAAGGGGAATATGCCA
>BMAV01002424.1:5426-15609 GCA_019973955.1 Trichonephila inaurata madagascariensis | reverse complement strand
TCAGAGGAACTTGAAAATATTTTAAAAAACAATTTTAGATTTATGACATGGAAAAATAGGAATATTTCAATCTTACTAAAAAAAGGATTCGAAAGAAAGTTATTTTAATGTTCTCGCACATGTCTAAAGAAAAAGCGTTGACAAGTGAGATTTTCATTCGACTCACATAAACAGCTTTTAACGTAGAAAATCACTTATTAAATGTTCATCAAGGGGAAAAAACTGACTGTTTATTAAACACAAAGCATGCCCTTAGTCTCTATGTTTTTATTGCTCTTTGCTTAATGTTAGGTTACCGAACAGCAGGATAATCCACAGAAAATTGTAAAATCCTAAATAGCATAACCAGACATTTTAGAAATTCAAATGAGAACGGATAAATTCAAACAGTTTTTCTTAAGGGTTCAGTTAACTGTGATTTTTTTTAATTTTATTTTTTAGCATTTAATGATACAAGCTAAAATTAATATTTAAAATTCAGTTATTTGTATTAAGCTATAAATGTTAAATTAAATTCATTAAAATAATAGCTGTTTGGCATGGTTTATTTGAGAATGTGTACTTATTCCGATAAATTTAAAACTTACATTCGTATAGTTTCCCAATTCATCTTCTGTGAATTATAGAAGTTTGCTCTCTCAGAACACATATTCTTGTATTTTTACACACACATATTCTCTATTGCATTTTACTATAATTGATGTAGTCTAAATTAACTAATATATGAACAAAAGCATGGGAGAAATAATAGCATATTATAAAGATATATATATATAATCCATAATATATATGCACAGATAGTTATGGAACCTAAGTATAACTATATATATATATACATTTTCGTATATTTAATAAATTCTGAAATGGAACTAAGTTTTGGTCAGTAAAACTTTTATTATTTAATTTATTTTCACACATATTTTGTGCACTCTACACAAGTGAACAAATATAATTAGAAAGTAAATTGGAGTTAAGTCAAAGCAAAAATTGTAAAGAAAAAAGCAAAGTTGTCAGAATCAGGCCTTTAGTCATACGATAAATGACTGTACCATATCCTGGGTGAAGCGAAGAGGTCTGATAATTAAACTTTTTCATCTATTTACAGATAATTCCTAGAGTGGGGATCCTGAATCCTAATAAGAGGGAAGATTATCTCCATAATGAACCAGAGATCAACGAAAACATGTGTAGATGATGTGTAAAGACGGCCGTTTTGAATGAAAATAGACCAGAGGGAAAAGCTTCCTGCACGCTTTACATGTATGACATCCTATTTCAATAATAACTCACCCCTTAGGTAGGGAAACTCTTTTGCGCTGATTTCTTTAAGGACAAAAATTGTGCTAATTGTAAAATCTCATGATTATTTTTAATTAAATGAACATCTCGAATAAGTTTCAAAAATTGAACACACAGTTCACACATCTTCACAGTTTTGAACTTTAACTCAAAACAACCTTTTGATTTAAAAATTTATTTGATTTTCGTTAAAAAAAAACATATCATTTAATAAAAATTTAACAATTTACTAAGAAATATTCCCATTTCATTCTCTGCGTAAATCATAAGACTTAGAAAACAAAAAAAACAGCTTTGTAGAATATTATTTATCCATCTGTTCCATAGGAGTATTTTAAAAATATTGTCCACTTTACAGTCATCAAAATCACATAATTTCAACGACAAAAAAAAAAAAAGAAAAAGAGAGAGAGAGAGACAGAGAAATCCAAACGTAGTATGCTGAAACGTAACTTCAGATAAAGAATGTTATAAATATTACAATATGTATTGACAAAATAAAAAAAAATGATTTTTAAAGTACAGAAGGTCGTTCACACTTCATGGAAAAAATATTGATAGTTAATTTTTATCAATAAATACCGTATTGTGAACTGAGTACAATTGAAAAGGGAAACGGTATGGCATAAGAATATATTTATTGGCTTTTTCATTGTTGCTTTTTGTGCTGTTTTTAGCCCTATGACAAATAAAAATCCATTTTTCCCTATCTAATGTGGTACAACTCATTTTTCTATAATATAATAGTTTATAATCCATTGTGAATTCTCATACATTTTTAGGGATGATCAAATTTGCATCCTAATCTGCTTCCCATTTCACCCACAAATTTACTTCTTTTGAGACTTCACCTTCAGGGATTACGAAATGACAATGAAAGACTCGATCAGTTAAAAATAAAATGTTCTGCATCTTTTCAATAAACATACATTACTGTTTCACCTCGATATGTGTGTGCCATAGAAATGTCAGTTTTGTGGTGCTTAGTGTGGTTCAAAACATCCAAGTTGCATAGAAAAGTTTTCCAACGAAAGAGTATTAAAACCCTACAATATAATCTGGAAATGTGTGCAAGCGGAAAGTATTCTCTCCTCGCTCCGTTTAAAAGAGAATAAAAGTGTGTTGTAAACTGTTCATTCTCTTTTCTCTCCCCCTTTCCAAAATATTTCATTCCTCCCTTCAGCAGTATTCTAAGCAATCATCTGTCAATTTGGGTGGAAATGTGTAGTCAAATTAATTTTTTCCGAGGGATCGAGTGAGAGCACCTTTTTTCATTATTTTCTTTTGTTGAGTGGAAAAAAAACCTCTCAGCAACATTTTTTTCTTCCCCTTACCCCTCACGTTCCCTGAGTATCAGATAAAAAAAAACAAAAAAAAAACATTGTTCAGGATGTCAAGAGGGGGGAAGGAATTCTCCCTGGGAGACAGAAGTATTTTACTTTTATTTATTTATTTTTTTATTTTATTTTTTATTTTATTTTTTATTTTATTTTTTTATTTTTTCATTTCCCTTGTAACAAGTTGCAACTACATGATAATCCGGATTCCATGCCGGTTTTCATTACTTTTCAATTTGTGTGTTGCTTTTTCATCTTGATAGTAAGTTATGAATACTTTTATTTTCTTCTCTGGATCTGATGCTTTGCATTTAATCTGAACACGAAAAGAAAAAGTATAGAAACTTCACAACAATTCTTCAAAATAAACGTTAATAATTTATTGTATAGTTCAATGAAAAAAAATAATATCTATCTTTACAAATACCCCCACACACCTTCTTTTCGACTACAGATCGATATATTAGTCATATTTGAAATGAAACTTTTGTTGGTTTCGAGCTCTTCAGCTGCACTGGTCAAACTGCATATCTCCTCCAGCTTTCCGATCGATCTTTTAAGTTTGAAGAAATCCCCGTGATTTCTTCTAGTTATATTTCACAAAAGAACTTACTTGCACTCGCAGCGAATATCTTTAACTGTGCCTTCATTCGTCCTTTTATTATAATCTTGAGCTGTGCACTCCAAACACACACGTTTTGCTCAAGTCGCCTACGACGTTTTGTTCCTGACATTTACATGTACGTATCACCTTTTTACTGAATTGCGCGTCCTTTGTACTGATCGTAATAACCCATTTTCAGAAATTTTATGGTCATCTGCTTAAAATTTACATTGTTGCTTAAGTTTTGCGCACCAGCGTAAAGTATTATACTTAAATACCAGCTGCTGTACCCGTTCTTCGCACGAGTGAGCTGAAAAGTTAAACAATACACATTGAAGGATAAATAAGTTATTAATGAGTTATAATTTTACGTGAATTGCAAATTAAACAAAACACCTTGTGAATTCTCTCCAACTTTTAAACGATTTTCCAACATTTTTTTTCTCCGTTCATTATCATCAATTGCTTTCTTCCTTTCTCACTGATGTATATTATTCCCTATTTCAGAGATTCATACATTATAGCAATCAAACCTTCTTGAACTCCCAATTCAATAATTTCCTTTCATCCTCTTGCTTCCGATGAAAACAAAAACAGTCAAGCCTCAATCATTTGACTCATTCTAAGCAACCGGTACTCCCACGTAGGTATTCATGTTGGTGTGGTGTGGTAGTTAGGAGAGGGGGGTGCCAACTCAGGTGTCGTCCACGTCACTTGATCATGGTTCAAAATTACGGGGTCCGTCGCCTAAAGCCCTCTTGTAGCTGTACAGTGTGACGTTAATATTCATTCACTCACTCACCCACGTAGGTATTAATTAGCAGTCAAGCGTGGAAATGATGCAAATGGCTCAATTGCGGTTGTTATATAGTTAGTAGGATTGACGAATCTTATTACCAATTGGTAATTACAAACAGTAATTACCAATCGCAGTTAACTAACGGAAAATCTCTCTGTGTAATAACAGTCTCTTGTCTTAAAATAAAAACAAGGGTAGCCAGCTTGAAAATCTTATCACCCAGCTTGTGGTGTCAAAAAAAGTTCAAAAATCCAAGGTGGGTTAAAACAGAATCCAACCTTAGACAAATTGGCGATGATTAAAATTTTATGTGCTCAAATATATTTTACAATTTTGGTGATGATTTTTAAAACATGTCAGAGAGAGATATTTAAAACTTCTAAGCATAGTATTTGCTGGCAAATTTAAAGAAAATGCTCCAATTGTTTTTAACATGCTGTTTGCATGTTTCTTTTAATCTTGCAACAACTTCTTTGAAATGCCATCAGTGGCGAGGCAAACCACAACTTACCATACTTCTTCAAAATTTTCATAAGTGCATCAAAAATATCTGCTAGAGTGGTTGCATAACGCATAGTAGGGATTTCTAAAATTTCTTCACTGATTTTTAAATAACATAGCATCCGCGAACAAAAACATCCAGCTGAACGATATTTCGAATATCTGCACTTTTATTATTTGCAATAGAGCGGGCTTGAAATGCTGATATTGTTGAATTTTACTGATTTCTCAAATTCAGGGTTATTTCATCAACTCTGATAGCTACAGTATATTGACTTAAGTATACAATTTTATTTATTTTTTTTTTTCCATTCTTTTGCTTGTGTTGGATAATACTTCAACCGCTTTAATTAAGCAATCATAAATTCCTCTTCTGTAAATGGTTTCGAGCTGTTTGCGATTAACAGCGAATAATATGCTTACATGCATTTAAGAATTTAATAAAAATTAAATTATTTTAGTAAAATTAAGAGAAAAATTTTAATAAAATATATAAAATAGTTTTTAATCCAAAGGTTATTTATGTTATCAAATAGGGTATCTTTTAAAACGAGAATAAATAACTGGTAAATATCCTGTACACTTATTTAAAAAAGTTCACCTCAAATACATTGAATGAAAAAAAATATATTAAAAGCTTGATATTTAAAAATTTTAATAAAGTCTTGGCAGGCCGCAAAATAAGCACTGTCATGCCGTGTGTTTGACATACCTGACTTAAAGTAACTACACTCTAAACAAAAACATCTCCTGTGTAGCTCTGTTTCTTTAAAAACTCTTATCATCTCTGTACCCATTTGGTTAGGTGACACCGGACATTCCATTCGCGCAAGGAATGTCCCTTTTGACTCCATTTAGGGGTGAGGAGAAAGTAGTGCGAATATATCAGATTTAATGATTTAACATATACTCTCACCTCGAACTATTCAAAGCTCAATATAAAAAAAATTGACATTAAATATACAGAATACTAAATAAGAAAATAAGATACATTAAATAAATTCCCAGATTCACAATAGTAAATACAAACATATAACTGGAAATTGTAAAAAAGATAAATCAAATACATATTTAACAATAAATTCTGTTAATAAGCCAGTCAAATATATAAATGTGTATATATAAATTAAAATATTTTTTTTTCAAAAATTCAGAGAGAAAGGTTAACAATAACTTTTAAGCAAACATAATTTTTAATTATACCTAAAAGCAAAATTTCGAAGAACAGCTATTTGTCTAAATCTGGGTTAAGCGAAATATTCAGTTTTGTGTTTATTTATCACTTTTAACGTAGTAATACCACAATTAAAACAAGAGAATCCCCCTTTTCCCTTTTTTAAAAAGATAGTGAAATTTTGTCAAAACAAGCACAACCACTTATATCCCGTTGTCGACCGCCCATATATCAGCTGCAACAAATCGCAAGTGGCTCAATTTTTAATTTTTTTAAAAAAGATATACTCATAACACACACACAAATTTTATTCTAGAACTGGTCGTATTTCAATACAAAAAATATTAAATTTAAAAAATATTATGTTCCAGAAACTACAAAGAATAATATTTCATAAAATATTTTCTTACATTTTTTTTTTTTTTTTTTTTTGTAAAAAAATATAATTTGATCTAACTGCCGCCTTTAAACTTTGCGGCCCCGGACAAGGGTCTGGTTTCTACGGCCCTCGAGCCACCCCTGAACATAGAAAAACTGCATCCTCCTTTCAAAATACCATAACAAAAATACGTACAAATCAAAGAAAGAAAGAAAATATCAGTGCCCATACAGCGTACGAGAAAGCCAGTTGCGGCCAATTTTCGGTAGCCCGAATGTTGTACGGACAATCCGTTTAGAGGTTAAATTTCATTTAATGTTACAACTGATTTAGAAATACAACCAAAGTGTTTCATAATATATATATATATATATATATATATATATATATATATATATATATATATATATATATAAATTTTATTCCAAAGACAATAATTTTTAATTTGCCTTTGATTTTTTACAAAACTTTGAATTTCGAAAACTAATGATTATGCAATACTTTGCAGTATAACTAATTCTTTGCCTGTGCTACAGTCACAGTTTCGCATTAACAAAGAATTTGCAAAGGAAAAGAGTATTAAAGAATGATAAGGGCTGCATTTCTAATTTTATGTTGTAATTTCAGAGTTTTTAGTAAAGAGATCAGTTACCTAGGAAACTCCCCTAACCGTCGCTTCTCACTGGGAATTCAGAAAGGAATCCATTAAAGGGACCCCACCCCCAGATCCAAGTGGTGGGAAATAGTTCAACTCCAGTTAAATAGAACCATACAGAATCAAGTTAAACACGTGCTGGTGTCAGCAAGTGATAGGAATTTTCAAGAGTCTCTCCCCTTCCAAGCAGGATATTCGTTTTTAATGAAAGCATCACCTCTGTACCCCCTCTAATTTCTCTTAGAGTAAGTCTTTCCTTAATGAGGATAAATATTCGCGATGAACAAAAACTAAATACTCTTATTTGAAATATGCTATTTACGGATGTAAAATATCTGGTGCACGTAAGTCTGTG
The DNA here is from genome assembly GCA_019973955.1 of Trichonephila inaurata madagascariensis. Classification (NCBI taxonomy): domain Eukaryota; kingdom Metazoa; phylum Arthropoda; class Arachnida; order Araneae; family Nephilidae; genus Trichonephila; species Trichonephila inaurata. The sequence goes on along the minus strand of BMAV01002424.1, from coordinate 8,506 downwards.
CAAAGTTATATATAACCTTTTTTATATAACAAAGTTATACGTACTTTTGATAATAACATTAAATAAAATTGGTTTATTTTTGCATGACCGAGTAATATTTCATTAGTGAGAAATTATACTTACTTCATTACGTTTAATAAATAATAACGGTGTTGGGAAAATTTTTGAGAGTTTTTTTTTTATAAGAAACATTGCGATAATCTAGCCATTAGATTAAATATTCAAATAATTATGCAATTATTTTCTTTATTTTCAAACGTGTATTAAATGAAAATTAAATCAATTTGCGCGAAATGAAAAATATACAAATGAAAGATACAAAAGTACTGTAGCATTTTTCTTGAAAGTTCCATAGGTAATTCATTTTCATTTCTCTTAGCAATTAATTTTTGAGTTACAGGATAAAATATCTAGAAGAAAAAAAATTCTTTTGAATAACTCTATTTAGGTCTCAAATAACTCTTCTTCAAAATTCATTTTCATTGATGAAGAAGATATTCCTGGAGATTCTACGATGAGTAGTACATTGTCGTTGTACATAACTTTAAATATAATAAAATTTTAATAAAGCATTTTTAAGTAAACATTGAGAGATACAGTAGAATTGTAATCATAAGAGGAATAATACATTACGCGACGTTGAAATGCAACACCAAAAATGAGAGGTCAAAAAGCGAAGAAATTCGACAAACATAGAGATATGACAATGAGAACCATATTTCTGTAAATCTTAAATTATATTTTAAATCCTTTATATAGGTAATACACAATTATTTTTATACTTTAATTTTATAAAAGCTTTTAAAATATTGAATTTATTTCTCTTTAATACCCAAGCCACACGATCGTGCGAGTTAGATATTCTTTTAACGTTTTTGCTTCTGATATAGTCGTATGTGAGAAAATCTCGAATCGAACTATTGAGAGGATTTGTACACACACACACAGAAAGAATAAAGTATCACTTTTTATTAACAGATGGTGCTTGTAGTCCATGTTTTACTTTCAGCCGGCACGCAAGTCTAGCTTTGTTTACAAATACAATGAAAATACGTGATCTTCTTATCTGTTGTAAAGGATTAACGTTTAAATAACTGTAAAATAGTATAAATATTAACTATACTCTATTAATGTGGCTTGTAGGCAGTGCCGGTTTAAGCTCATTTCGGACCCTGGGCGCAGAAGATCTACGCACCTTCTTCGCACTGGCGGATCGTGATTTATTACCAGAAAACCTGGTTAAGTCCAGCTTATCTGGACCTTCTGATGTCCTTCCAGGCTCTGGGCCCTGGGGCATCCACCCCAAGCGCCCAATGGATAAACCGGCACTGCTTGTAGGACACAGGATTTTGTTACCCGCACGATCGTGCGACTTGAGCGTTACTTGAGTCATTGCAGTTGTAAAGGTAAGTGCTTGCCACGTGAGTTTTCTTTTCCGTTTCAATCATTTGGATGGAAATAAAAACGAAATATCCATATATATATAAAGGGGAGAAGCGACCCACTCATCACGATATCTACTGAACTATTAAACCTACAGACTTGAAATTTTTGGTTGGTATGTTCCCTTCATGGAGTAGAGATCCTCTAAAAACGGAATTGCGAAAATCGATCCCCAAAGGGTATTGCGTCAAATTAAGGGGCGTTATTGAAAATAATTTTCATTTTTAAACTGTTAGACGTATAATCTTGAAATTTATTAAGCAGATTTCTTTCATTGAGTAAATGTTTGAAAATACATCTATCCTCCATCTTTTTAAGTTGCCTTGGTACTGAGTTGCCTGGCATGACGTCCTTTCTGATGCTCAAATGGTCATATTTGCTTATGTATCGCCTCGTAATTTTGAGCCAAAGTCAAGTGAAGTGGTGGCCCTATACACTCCCCGCTCCTAGCTACCACACACACACAACGGGAGGACGTTTGAGCCCTCGACAGATTTAACGTGCTTCTCTCCCCTACACAGTGGGTCTTCAGTAATACTGGGCTCGAACTGGTGACTCGCCGGCCACGAGTCTGTCACCTTGACCACTAGGCTGCCGCAGCCCTATACTAAACACAGAATAACTGCACAAATCAGTAGTGTAATTTAAATTAAGCAATAATCCTATATAACTTATACGTATAATTTTTCCGAAAGCAAAATATTTTCTTTTACGTGCACCAATCCGTACAAGACTGTAGCTGGAGAACTGAAACCCATATTATTGCACTCAGAATAAAATTTACTCCAACCAGTTGTTTTTACAGCTAAATATTGCTCTAATTATTTAACAGAATTTCTTATTAATAATTCATATTTCCATCCTTTCGTTCAACAACAAATTACTCTTAATTATTTAACTTCTTCTTCAACAACACAACAGCCCCTTATAGGATTTAGCTGCCTCAACAAATCCTCCAGTGTTTTATAACAGTTGAACGTTTAATCAACTTTTCTTAAAGCATTTTGTTTGTATTTTTTTTTTAAATTACTGCAACATTTTTCATTTGTCAAAAAATTAGTAACTTTTTACATATTTCAGATTTTATGTTAACTTAAATACCATATTTATCTAATTGTGGTACATTCAAAATAAATGTATGCATTTTGTTTAATAATAGCCCAAAAAAAAGCATAATTTAAAAAAACCCGTTCAACGAATTCTACCTATCTTATTTTTATCCTGTGTCGCTTTCTTATTTTCTTGTATATTATTGTGTGCCGATATATTGGCAGGGCCGCAAAAAATGTTCGTTGAAGGCTCTGAGTTTGACACCCCTGATTTACATGAATTGAAAGGAAAAAAAAGGAACAAAAAACAAAACTTAAATTTAAATTATTCTTGAACTTGTTTCTTTCTGAAAACAGTGTATAACTATTGATTGGGTGAAAATACTCAATAAGCTTCTGCGTCTGTGTGTCTATTCTTCAAGAATTCATAATTTGTTCTTATCTTTAAATCATGTATTTTCATCTGAAGTATATTCAAGCTTCGTGTGGGTTCAAGTAGATATTCGAAGAGCAATAAAAGGTAATTCATCGCACGATAATTTCTAAATATAAGTATTATTTTTTTAAAAGAATATAATAGTTTTTTTT